>JAQQAE010011587.1:0-13542 GCA_029823295.1 Pseudamia nigra | reverse complement strand
AGCAAACTGAAGCCTTTTTCTGATTAGCCTCACTGATAAGTGGTTTTCTTAAGTCTACACTATTTAGTCCCAATCCCTTGAGCTGCCTTTGCATTGTGTGCTTGGAAATGATTTTACTTTCACTATTAAACATAGTTCTACTGTTGTTTTTTTTTACAATTTGATTTCACCACACATTTAAGTGATTACTGGTCATGATCATTCGAGATTTTTTTCCAACCACATTTTTTCTTTTAAGATGATGGTTCCCCACTATCCTTATATCACTTGTTGCCAGCTGAAACATAATGACCCATGCAGAAATTATCCAATGGGAGGCTTGTAGCTACATATTTGCTTAGTTAAATCCAGATGGTGACCTTTTTTTGGGCAAGGCAATGTATTTTGTAATGATGTCAATTATCACTGTGCGATTTCCTGTGTCAGAAATACAAAAATCCACCTTTCATTTTTAAAAGGCAATTTAAAAATTTTGAAGTGCAGGCCTTCTTGCGTGACTTATTCAATATTGATCTTAATAGAGTCATCTTATTCCTCAGGTTGAGATGACATGGGATTATTTTCACTCAGTTTTCCTGTTTCTAATACACATGTTCCCATTAAGAAGTTTAGGGTTAATGGTAGCGACAACCCAGGTTTTCAGAAAGTCTATCAGATCTAATTAATTTAAGAAACAAATATTGGGCACAGAGTAGATTTACAAACTCATCTACTGATTGGACCAAATTTAAAATCTTAAGGAACAAATGTACCTTAATGATTAGAAAGTCTACAGCTGAGTTTCATTTGAAGTCAGTTACAGACAATTTAAATAATCCATCAAAGTTTTGGAAAATAATCAAATCCCTGTCAAATACTAATAAAGTTTCAAGCCTTCCTGACAAAATTCTGGTTAGCTCAGTCAAATTGAAGGACAAAGCTGCTATTGTCAGTCAGTTTATTAAGCACTTTATTGGTGGAGGATCTATGTTTGACAGCATCCATGTAAATACCTCTAACCCATGCCCTTCCACTCCAGTAACTGATGTAAGTCTACATTTGTTTGATTTTAAACCTATCTCACTCACCCAAGTCCATAAAGCCCTAAAAGACATTGGCCACAAAAATCTGTAGGTCCAGACAACACTAGATTTTTACCTCTTAAAGATTTCTGCAGATATTATTGCTGAGCCTATTGCACACATTTTCAATTTAAGTCTCCAATTAAATACAACACCTACAATTTGGAAAGCTGCATATGTTCTTCTCTTACATAAAAGTGGAGACCATTCTGACTTAAATAACTATCGACCCACTTTCAGACTCTCAGTCCTAGCTAAAATCCTTGAATCTCAGTTCAAAATACAATTGAAACAATTTTTCATCTAATATTAAAAATAATATTAATAATAATAATAATAATAATAATAATAATAATAATAATAATATTATACTTGAGTTTCAGTCTGGGTTTAGAAGTGGTTACAGTACTATCACTGCTGCTATGGCTGTGACAAATGATCTCATTAGTGCTCTGCACAGAAAACAGCATTGTGCTGCCTCATTTGTAGATCTTTCACAAGCATTTAATTCAGTGGATCATTAACTACTTCTAGACAAACTCAGGAATCCTGGATTTGGTTTTAAGGCTCTTAAGTGGTTTAAAAATTACTTAACAGGTAGGATTCAGTGCGTTCATTCAGAGGGCCACAAATCTTGAAATAACTAAAGATGTGCCCCAAGGTTCCATTTTAGCTCCTATTTTATTTTCTATTTTTTATAAATTATTTAGGTAAAGATATTCCATCTAATTTACATTAGTATATGGATTACACAATCATCCATGCATCTGCTCTTTCTGCAGCACAGGCAACAGAAGAGCTTCAGACTGCATTTCAGTCATTACAAAGAGCTTTGAGGGCTCTACAATTGCTTTTAAATGCCCAGAAAACAAAGGTTACGATTTTATGAAAAGCTTGCTTGCAGAACCTCGACAGTCTAGGAATTTTTACATCTGATGGCACATTAATTGAAAGGGTGTCTTCCTGTAAGTATTTGGGAATATGGATTGATGAATAGCTTTCATTTAATGTACATATCTCTAATCTAGTCAAGAAACTCAAAATGAAGATTGGCTTTAATTTCAGAAATAAATCATCCTTCACATTTTCTGTCAAGAAAAAAATTGTGGAAGCCACCTTTTTGTCAGTTATTGACTGTGGTGATGTACTGTACATACATGCAGCTCCTCCACTTTAAGGAGCCTTTGCTCAGTGTATCATGCTTCCCTGCATTTCATATGCAATGTAAAATCTCTTATGCAGCACTGCATTCTTTATGATTGAGTTGGCTGGACAGCATTAACCATTCATAGACAACAACACTGGTACATATTCATTTATAAAGTTTTGCTGGGTGAACTCCCAAAATCCCTCAATACTCTTCTCTCTGTCAGCTCTGGTAGTTACCATCTGTGCACCTCCAACTGGTTGCTCTTGAAATTTCCCTGAGCTTTGACAGACCTTGGCAAAACAGCATTTTCCTACCATGCACCATGGTCATGGGATAATCTTCAAAAAGTTCTTAAAATAAAAACATTCATATCCATTCATAATTTTAAGAGTATATTAAAGAATGCAGTGAGGGAGAAATGTGATTGTTTTTCTTGAGAGGTCACTGTGCTTCAATAGATGTCACTGTGTATTATTGTTCATTTGTGTATGATGTATGTGTTTCATATTGTTCTGATTTTGTATGGCTGCTACCTTGGCCAGGTCTCCCTTGTAAAAGAGATTTCTGAGCTCAAAGGGACTTCCTTGTTAAATATAGGTAAAATAAAATAAATGCTGCAATAGAGTTCTGTCAATGCAGTGACACTGCCCCCCAGACAGATTAAGAAACACAAGCAGTTTGGAAGACACAGGTGTATTAACATGCCAGAAGGTGACTTAAAATAAAAAAAAATCAGGTGTCTAAATGAAGACTAAGACTTTCAACTTTCAGGTTTGGTCGCCTATATTTACCATGGTTCTATGCAGTCCTGACTTTGAGCCTTGTTTATGACCTGCATGATTTGGGATTTAATAATAATGGTCATTTATACCATTATCATGAGAACACATGAGATACAACAAATACGGGAAGGATAGATTTGGAACAATATATGATGAAGTCATTACCAAATTCAAAGCAGAATGTGGTGGACTGGATAAACCTTCAGTCAGCGTAACACCCAAATGATGCTGTATTAGTTTGATTGTATCTTCATAACTCTGCAAGAATTTTGGTGAATCCAGTGTTACCATGGTGACCAAAAAGAAGAAAACAACTCATAACATGTTTTAGGCCGTCTGAAGTAACCACATTTAGCTTTGATGACAGCTTTGTACATTTCTCTCATCAGACTCACGAGGTAGTCACTTAGAATGGTTTTCAGTTCACAGGTGTGCCTTGTCTAGAGTTAATTTGTGCCATTTCTTGCCATTAATGTGTTTCAGACCATCAGTTGTCTTGTGCAGAGGAAGGTTGTGTGCAGAATCAATAGCTCTATTAGTGCTTCTACTATATACTGTACATACAGTATATGAAGCCGCCATTGGCTGATCTCACCCTGGCTTACATTCAGAATTAAGTTTATCTGTCGTTCTAAACATACAACATTCAGGCTATTTATTTTACTCACATTTTGTCTCTCTCCTACAGCGTCCATTACAATTTCATGCACATGGTCATTTATGTTTCTTAGACGATTATGTCATTTAGCAACTTCTGCTGACTTTTAGGACAACTAACAGCTACTTTCCTTACTAAGGAGTTGGCAACACTGCAATCAAGCACTACATTGCTAGTAAAGGAGATTTGTAAACATGAAGCTAATGAAGAACCAAGAACAACTGATACACCTACCAAATTAAAGACAGTAAAATATGAGCTGATATGAGTTCTTTGGATCAGAGACTGTATAGGTACGGTACATGTACGGTAGGTCAGGTGTGTTGCATAAGTTAGGATAAGATCCACAGTGAAAAGGCAAAGCTATCTATCCTACATCACCTTTTCATCCATATCTCTGTTGGTGATACTAAAATCAGAGACAGTGGAAGTTTTTTTTGTATTTATGTGTATTTTTGTTAACATTTGCACCTTATGTGATTCACTTGACATTTAGGTAAAGTTACATCACAAATGGCTAACATTTACCATGTGTCATTAACCAAGGATGCTTTTGGTGTAATTTACCATTATCTGAGAGTATTTTACAGGTTATATTCATCTCTGTATGTTAATAGTGGATACAATACTTCTCATCCCTCTTGTTGTATTTCAGAAAGTATATACTGCTAACACATGTACCTGTACAGCAACTCTGAGTCAGTTTGAAAAAATTTCAAAATTATCTTTTGAATTGACTAGCATTATATGAGCTGCCATGAAAGAATTGTAATATGTGATGTTGGTAGATAGAAATGTGATGTCTGACTCTTACTTCAGACTTGATATACTATAGTCAGTTCTGAGAGACAAATCCCATTTGAATCACCATTAGTTTGTTTGATTGCCTGGAATCAAGATATCAACTGAAATATATGGCCACTGAATAGCGGAATTGAAATCTTCAGTTTTTTCCTGTCACAAACAATGCAACTCTTGTCTCAAAATTTAAAGTAGTCAATAACTAAGACAAATTTAAACGAAATTAGTTTAGTCACTGTTGTGCTACAGCCTTGACATGCTAGGTATGTGGATGTGGACATAGATCGGGAATGTGAAACCATTATCTGCTTTTTTGGCAGATAATACAATGCATGTCAAGATAATTTTGAAATTTATTAAAATGACTGACACTGATGAAGACTGAAATTATGCAGATACTACACACGCAACAGACAGTACATCATTGTACTGTAACTTTGTCTCGCTCCAAGCAGCTCAGAGCCACTGAAAAAGTCTCTGGAACTTCGACAAGACCAATCTTGCAGAGCTTTTCACCTCTTATTGACACCTTCTTGAAGAAAGACGTGAAATGTGCCAAGGGAACAAGCAGTTTGTCATTTCTCCCGTCCCTTCCACAGTGCATTTTGCTTGTTGTTGTTGTGTGTTTTGTGGGAAACATATGACTGCAATGTTTGGATTCTGACCTGAGATTTTGGAAGCAAGAATTCTTCCAGGTTTTTTCCTCCACATTTTTAAGCAATTTTCATCTGCGTGACAAATAAGAATGATCGGGAGGAAATATGGAAGAATACTCATTGGCTTTTAGAGAAAGGATCGGCAGTAACTGGAGGGATCTTGTTTCTGTCTCTGTTGACCCTGCTCAATAAATCATTGTCTCCTACTATTAACTACTGTGTGATAGAGGGATGTATTTATTTCCCTTCAAAGCCAACAGACTGCGTCAAACTAAACCATAGGGGCAATTTTCTTGTGCTTCTGCTTCACTGTGGTTGGTTATAAATCACAGAACCAGATGAGTGGGTAAAATGGTGATAATTTGAAATAAACCCTCTTCCAGTAGATCATTGGTTGTACAAGGAATCAGGATGGAAGAGGATTAGTGAAGTATGAGGCTGGGCCGAGTGCCCTGTGCGATTAGAGTGACCATGAAAGTGCCCGCAGCAGAAGTTCACCTCACCTCAACAGATGCGACTCATTTCATCCAGTTTTATCTGCTGCACTCTGACCTGAGAGATCACACAGCACATCATCACGTCATTAATGTTACAGTGCTGAAACCAGACTGTCTGGCCTTCAGCCTGTATTAAGCTACTGAGAACAAGTCAGGTACTGTATAGGGTTAGCATTATTTCTTCCAAAGCGATCTGCCAAAGAGCACCTACAGTATGCAGAGCACTCAAGTGTCCTCATAATACCATCTCCCAATCTAATCAGGAATATCTAATGTGTCCTGTAATCATGCCAGATATTATGAAGGGAGAGAGGAGTTCTGGGCCTGACCTACTCTGCAGCTATGGAGATATTCTATTTATGTTGTTACTGAAAACAGCTTTGTGGTGAACTCACATCCATTAATGTTACGTAATACAGGTGCATGAGCACCATAATATGTGCTTGATAGAGAACATGGACACACTGTAATACTGAACACACGGTTATACAACCCACACCTTAATGGCTCTTTATATAATTTTGTCCTAATATTGCATTGTATAAATGCCACAGCCTACCAAAGTATAGCTGCTGGCCATGTCCAACATTTATGACCACAGTCTACCCATCTTATGATAGCTGGGAGGTCCAACTCAGTGCTAGCAATGTGTACCTAATAAAGTGGCCAGTGAGTGTATATATTTCATTAAATTTCCTTCATATTATGGTACTACAAGGTCATATGTTCCTGGGAAAATTCAGTACGACCCAGATGATATAACTAGTAATAGCAATGAGGAAGTGTTTGAAGAGGAATCTGTGGATCAAATTCTCAAATAGGAATCAATCATTAGACATGCTTTTATTAACATTCTGTCCAGCATCATCATCAGCAGCAGCATTTTAAACTCATGGCCTTGTGGCTTTTTTAAACAGAGCTAAGGCTTTATAAATTTTCACAGGGATAAATCTGTGGTACAGTATGTAAGATCTGTAATTGTTTTGATTTTATTTCATGATGCTACAAAACTTACTCCAAAAGATTCTATGAAAACCCTTCTCATTCTACACTAAACTTTCCTAATGCCAACAATAAACATGTTGTTTAAATTTTACAATTTTATTACAGATTTTATTATGAAGACACTGTTTCTGTGCCACAAAGTACAGAAAGAAAATATACAAACTCCAGATGGCACTTAGAGAGTTCAGTCCTCCTCCGAAACATCTCAAGTCGCAATTCCTCTGACAGACACCAGAGGGAGGCATTTAGTTATTTTGAGTAATTCATTCAAACAATTGAACTATTACAAAAGAATCTTCAAAAATCTTGCATCCAGACTTTGATTTGGATCACAGCCCAAAAGTAATAGTTTGTTCCTTGGCATGTGTCTGACCTTCCCTAAAAATCTAGTCAAAATCTGTTCATAAATTATGTTAAAAGGCAAGAAGAAAAACTGACTCCATCATAAACATTAACCTGCTTGGCAACGGTTAATGAGACTAAAAATTGATCTAGAACTTACTCGTCTTTTGAGACGAGTAAGGCTTCTGCGGGGGCAATGACTATGTAAGAAAGCTTGAACTGGATTCAACTGTGGTCTTACTGTGATAGGGATCTACCCAAGGGATGTCCATGTTATTGACAGCTTGAGGGCCTGAGACCAAGAATGGAATGTCCATGTACCAGTTTACAAAAAATTTAAACTGCACAAAAAGGCTCTAAATATACTTCAAAGGCATTTAAAATAAATATATAAGAATATGCAACTATCTCTTTCCCCTCTTTTGAATATATACCTTGGATCCCAAGGGAATAGGTCTTTGAATAGGTCCCAAGGATTCCCATTGGTCTGAGGAAGGTTCCCACAAACTCCCATAGGCCATCGGCATCTGTTGGTGTGTGTGTGTGTGTGTGTGACGGCGTAATGATGCTGGACTGGTGTAAAATAACCCAGACATAAAGTTCACAATGGTCTCATATACTGCCACCCCTACACCCACCATCTCCACCCCAAGTTCTCATTTCACATTGTCTCCTCCAGTAAAAACAGCCTGTGTTATCTCCTGGATTGCTGATAATGCTGGTCGCACAAACGCAGCAGTGTTTATTCAGCCATTAAGGCCTAAATTCAGCAGAAATGTCCCTGTACTTTTCAACCACTATCAGAACAAGTCTAAAAACAGATCTGTTCCCTTAAAAATCCATCTACACTGCTCTCTGCACTTCATCTAAAGTTTGTTCATCACAGAAAAGAGTTTCATCATATTTGTGAACCATAATTCATGTTCTGATAAGTATGACGTCTAGGGGATGTTGTGATGTCCAACCAACACATAGATTTATCAGTGCTGACTCATTCCTTTCCTTCAAGCTGAAACACAAACAGGGTGCAGGTGGACACCAGGTTTAGGCTAGAAGGTAAAAGGAGAAATTCAAGGTGAATTGATTTGGAACGAAATCCCAAAGGAATCTAATCATCTGATGCAATATGTCTAGATTTACACACGGCGCCTGACTGAAGCAGCATACCATCCCACAGACCCAGGTCACTCCCTAAAACCAAGCGATGACGTAGCGAGGGCAAACACAATAGAGTATTTGGAGGAGGGGAGATTTGTTCTCAGACCACACACTATGTACCAACTCCAGCTGTTTTCTACACTCGCCACCAGATCAAAGACATGCTTTTTCTGCCATAGTAAATAGACTAATAGAATGTCCCTCTTTACACAACATAACATTAATGTGTTTTTAGATAAGCTGACATCATATAGGGAGTGTGCAATGTACTGTATGCACTGCCTTGACCCACATTTGTAAAATCAATCACTATAATGTACATGTAATATCCATTCATACATTTCAGACGATAGCTCTGTAGTCTCCCCGGCTGTAAAGAATGCTCTGTCGCAGCTGCTTACCAACCTCATAACTCATGGTCTGCCTAGAAAAGTGGCTCATGAGCAATGCAAAACTGTTTATCACTCTGAATGCAGCTTCTGTGCAGGCTGAACTTGTTTTTTATTCCTAGGATGCTATTTTTGGGTAGGCATAGGGGTCAACCTGTGGTCAGTAACAATCCTGCCATCTGGGCTCTACCTGTGTTCGTTTACACAGCACACACGGCAGCACCATTCATTCAACACGGCAACATGCAGCACTGGAAATTTCCTTTGTGCCGAGATCACACTGAGGATTAAAAAAAGCTCAGAGAGGAAACTTGATTCACTGTGGTCTGGAAATTGTCAATGACTAGAGTGAGAGTGTACACCTGTTATGAATTAACACATATTTTCAGATGCTCTATGATCATACAACAGTGCAATGTTAACAGTTCTGTAGCAGCAGTATTTATGAATTATAATATTCATTACACACCTAAAGCACACATATCTAATAGTGTAAATCATGCAGTATATTGGTTATTTATTAATGTTTCCTTTAAATATATTGTTATCTTTTCTACTCTGGTTATGTGACAGATATCCATTGATTCACACTCATTTATACAACTCTTTTTGCACTCACCTCATGTCAACCAATATTACCCTCCATTATGTTTCCATTCAACTGCACCAGTGGTTCAAGTATCTTTTTCAAATGATCTGTCTGTTTACATTTTCACTGTTTATGTGTGTACACTAGATCTAACAGTTCTCTCAGCGTTAGATGTTTGTATCTTCTGTTTATTTACTAAAACATATTTTTCTCCTGACAGACCACTTGACACTTGACTGTAGTTGTGATTAACAGATTACACTAAAGGTGTATTGCATTTACCTTGGAACTCGGAGGTCAGAACTCTGAGCTGATTATGTTCCAGGTGCAAAAAACATGGATGCGTGCTGGAAAGCCGGCTCATTCAGAGCATAGACAACATCCCAACACTTGTGCACTGTATGTGATATCATCTGCTTAGTAATATGCAAAAGATAAAAATGAACACTACTATGTGCATGACTGACATAACACGAAACGAATACAACAGAAATTAGCAGTGTTCATTCAGTTGTTGCAACTGGTAGCTATATTGAATGGTGGGTTTGCTCTGAGCTTGTGAGTTGGAATTCCATCTTGAGGGGGCCTTCCAATTGAAATTTCTGACTAGGAACTCAGAAATTCAAACTTCCCAGTACAAATGGAATGCACCATAATACTGGTGTAACATGATTTTTTTTGGCAATGCTTGATGAAGGTTTACTGAAACAGTAAGCTACCATTTGGCATTAATTTGCCCACAACCCCTAACCTATTGTCTTCCTTCTGCGCCCCATTTGTTAAAATATGTTGGCTTCTGGGGTTTCAATTCCAACAGGATTGCTCCTAAAATGGCATTTCAGAAGCTAGTGGACGACACAATTGTTACACTGTCTAAACAATTTTTCAGTCTGTAGCTGTTGCAAATGACCAGAGTTAGCTACAAAAACACCAAAACACTGTTTTCACTATTGAATTTTTGAATGTAAGTTTGCATTTTGTCATATTATACATACAGTATCTGGTTTGGTTAGTTTTGCTTTCACATTGCTGAATGAACTAATTTTCTTCTGTTTTTCTTTCTTCTATTTCTTCTGTTGTCTCTGTGTGTCTTTTGGCAATACAGTCAAAAGTCCAAATGAAAGCCTGGTTCAGTTTGATTTGGACCAAGAAAACCCTCTTGACCCTACGCACTGTTGAGAGGTGGAGGTTTCCCACCAGCAAATTTAGTTCAGTTTGGTACGAATCAAACTAGAAAGTCTGAAATTTGAGCCCAAATGATAGGTGTATGGAAGCACCCCAAAACTTGATGAATTCATCTGGATCATAACAACATTTTAATGATAAAGGTAGAGGTTTGATTTCTGATTAACTAACTTACTAGCTGCCTTTGTTCTGTTTGTTTCCTCTTTTGTCCCTTCTTCCTATAAGTGTTTTCTGGCAAATCTTGGCTGGCCTGGTGAATAAAGGTCACACTTCATACCTAGCTAAAACCGTAATCTCCACTGAGATCAAATCTCTCTCATACCTGTTAAAGAATGTGAAAAATGTAGGTGTCATCAGCCTGTAAGCTTTGTCTTGGGCAAAGTAGAGGAAGCTTACATCTATGACTTCCAAGTGGAATCATAAAGATGTTTGGGCACAACCTGAATCTTTAGTACCGGTATGTCTGTAAAGATTCTCAGTCATCCAGGTCATGGTATCCAAGGCGTGTAGTTTTCCTTCTGTCGATTGGACTGGAAATTTGGTTTAAAGACGTTTTGCTACCTATGCAGAGAGCTTCTTCAGTTCTGAATCTTCAGTCTTATGATACTCTACTGTTGCCAGGGTTTTGAATTTTAAAAGGTAGACTAATTCAATTAGTACTGTACATGCTCCCAAAAAAACAAAGCTGATCAAACTGGAACAAATGCTGCACTCAGTAACACTCAGCCTATATCTCGAGCATTACACAGTCTTCAGCCTAAGCCTGGACCTGCCCTTTGTACATCAGAGATCCATCATGGTGGGAGAGGATAGGGGAATGCTGGGGACAACCAAACAGGCAGCAACCTTGAACTCCAACTGTAGAAGGAAATATGATTTTGCACACAGATAAAGAAGGAATTCAATTTGAAAATACTGTGCAGACCATCAGCAAACAGCACAAAGAGCTAGGAACAGAGCAGGTGATAATGAAAATGTGATTTATATAAAGCTACAGTAGAACTAGCTCTAACAAAAACATTACATTTTTTGAGAAATTAAAATAGACAGAGATGGCACTAATCCAATTCAGTCCAATGTAGACACTCGCTTTCCCATGGCTCAGATATGTCCATTAACCTCATCTGTTTTGGTTTTCCAGAAATGCATGAGGAGTCACTGAAGCACATGTAATGAAGTTTTTATTTGTGGTGTTAACTTCAGCTGAACATGTCTCCTGCGGTGCTCTCCTCCTTCTTTCTCTTATACACTCACAATGGTACACAGATTTTGTCATCCATTCTATTAAGGCTAAGAGGGTCATGACAATAGGCAGGATAGTCAGATATGTTTATTTGATTTAAACTGGAGACTCTTGGCAGAGTGAAGCTTGAACTGTTGGTGGGAAGCTCCTTTGTGTAGAGTTTAGAATCTTCTAAACCAATTTCAGGATTAGCGTACGCTTCCTCTATGTCCACATTTCTGGTTTGCTATGTGGAAAGTTGGCTTTCATTGCAACACAGAATTGAAAAAGGGTCTGTGAACAAATATTTGTTTTCACTGTAATCGCTTACATCCTTCATTTCTCAGCCACACGTCTCACTTGGCACACTAGGCTAACCATCATTACAAAACAGTTTGTACAGTTAGCTTTTTGCACATCAGACACATACACAAAGATGTGCTTGTATTTGTCCAAATGCACACACATGCCAAGTGTGTAAAATAATAGCCAAACCTTCTGTACATAGATGCACATGGGATCAAGGTCTGCGAATAAGCTTAATCTTTGGTTCTTAATGATGATAGATGATGTGCACTAGCAAAATAATGAAAAAAAAAAATCAATAGTAAATGTATATTTTAATCGTTAACTATAATACGGTCATTGAGGGCACATAAAAAAGCATTAACACAGAGGTATGGGAAACTGCTCAAGGAGTAAATGTGAAAAAAAAAAGTTTAGTACGTTATGTGCACCACTAGGCAAACTGATTATTACCCCTGTCAAGAAGGTAAAGTAATTATATGTGGTCTTGTAATTTAATCACACAATCTTGCAATGTTAGAAAAAGTTCAAAAAAGGATGATCTGCCTCATCTGCTGCATTTGTGCGTAAACCAGCAGAAACACTGATAAGTAAATAAGCAAAAACATTAAGAGAGTGTGGAACAGAGCACATACAGATATGTGATTACTCTTGTCTATCAACAGGATTGTGTAAAAACTACTGGGCTACTTTTCTAACATTATGAGATACAGTAGGTTTTCAAATGGAATTTCAGGGCCTTGGTAGAGATTTTGCCTCTATCAAGTTCTTTCCCTAGTGAATATATGATGCTATTGGCTAAACTGAGGCACATTCACATCACAAACAGAGAAAGCAATTGCATCCATATTGCAGCAAATAACCAACCCTTGGCTTTTAAGTGTCCCTTCAGCTTGGCCCTGCTGTTTACTACCATTAAAGTTTATGTGGGGACAGATCTGTGTTTTGCTCATTCTTGTGTGGCTTCTTAATAATTTTGCACATAAACAATTCACTAGAACACAGAAAAGGGACTGTTTGAAGCTCAGAATGTCCAGGAGTATCCACAGATGCGCAATTAATAATGTCCCTCCATTCTTCAAATAATGCATATGCTGTGATTTGACATACTTGATATCTAATGAATAAAATGTATGCCTGCTTTTAAACACATTGTTGTATCTTTGCAGAGCTGTAACACATTTAAAACTGTTTAAGGAGTTCTTACATAGTTTTCTGTTCCAAGTTAAAACATCAGTCCACAGATCTGAACACATGTACCCAGGAGATTTGGATAGTCTTTTTCTACCAGCAGATATTTGTCAAAACAAACTATCAAATGCATATTTTGTAACAGTGCTTTTCAGTCCTTCCCAACCGGATCATTTTCTGATAACTGTCATTAGCCTGTTGGTGATAAGCTAGTAATTACAGGAGCAATCAACGTCTAAGTGACAAGTAATTCTGTTAGAAAACTGTCCTACTGTTGTTGACTGTAATCAGCATCGTGTAACCCTGGATCCAATTCCCACTAATTTGGCCTTTCATTGACCTCTAGACACTTCTGGCATCAGAGCAGCTCAACAACCTGGATGTACGAAGTGTGACTGAACTGAACAGACAGATACAGAGAATTTAAAAGGTGAAATATACAGACGTGGATAAAATTGTTGGTACCCTCTCTCAATGACAGAAAAATCCACAATGGTCACAGAAATAACTTGAATCTGACAAAAGTAATAATAAATAAAAATTTTATGAA
>JAQQAE010011585.1:0-13544 GCA_029823295.1 Pseudamia nigra | reverse complement strand
GATGGATGGATTATTGGATGGATGGATAATGGATGATGGTTGGTTGCTTGCTTGCTTGGATGGATGAATGAATGGATGGAGGGATGGTTGGTTGGTTGCTTGCTTGCTTGCTTCCTTGCTTGGATGGATGGATGAATGGATGGAGGGATGGTTGGTTGGATGATGGTTGGTTGGTTGGTTGGTTAGATGGATGGTTGGATGGATGGATGGATGGATGATGGCTGGTTGGTTGGTTGGTTGGTTGGTTGGATGGTTGGTTGGATGGATGGATGGATGGATGGTTGGTTGGATGGATGGATGTTGGTTGGTTGGTTGGTTGGTTGGTTAGATGGATGAATGGATGGATGGATGGATTTTTGGTTGGATGGATGGTTGGTAGTTAGTAGTTAGTTTGAAGACATTTTCAGGACAAGTTGGAAATGGCACAGGGAACAGTTTGGATTCGATTCTGGCATGATGTGGATCGTGATGCGGATCATGATGCGGATCGTAATGCGGATCGTGATGCGGATCGTGATGCGGACCGTGATGCGGATCGTGATGCGGATCGTGATGCGGATCGTGATGCGGATCGTGATGTGGATCGTAAAGTGGATCACCACCTGTATCCAGGTATTTCTTCAAAGTATTTGCTTCCAGTGTGAGACAGGGCCACAAATAGAACCCAGAAAAACTGGTACAACCATCATCATCAGGTTCTACCACACCACAAAGTTTTATCTGGACCGTGGTGATATTCCAGATCAGGTGATAAAGAACGCTTCCAACTAGTGGATTAACTAATCATCAAACATCATTTAGAATTTTTCATATAAATATGCAGAAGGAGACAGTAGTTTTCTAGCTGCGTCATGGTGGCTTTAAGGATTTTCCTGTTTTCTATTATACTGAAGCTTAAAATCAGACAAGAATATAGAGATGTACACAGAGACCAGTAAACGCTCTCTCTACATCTTTGTCTCTCTTTTGTGTATCATCATTATCCCAGTAAGGTCAGAGGGACTAAAGCATATCCCAGTATGCACTGGGGCAGAAAGCAGTCAATCAAAATCAAGGAATCAAACAAACACATATTCAGTCTTTGGGAAATGAAGAAGCTGTTTGTCTTGTACGTCTCTTTTGACTAGGAGAAAAATAATCCATCACACGGAAAATAGGAGATGGATTGTTTACAAATGAAACTACATGTGGAAAAAATGAAGAGAGTACGTGTTTGATTAATATGAACTTTTTTCTTTATTCCTGAAACTGTGGCACACTGTATTATTTTCCCTCTAGTGAGCCATTCTGTGTGTGTGAATATCCCAGTGCATCATGCCATGTTTAAACTCTGATCACCTTCCATGTTTGCTAATCTTCCGTGGGTTGTTTTCATCTTAGACATTTGTACAGGTACAACTCAGAAAAATACAATATCATGGAAAATTTTTATGCTACTCACACAAATAGAGACTCATTACATGTAAAATAAAGTATTTCAAGCATTTTATGAGTTTAATTTTCAACATCACAGCCTGCAGCTCCAGGAAACAGTAAAACGTGCTGCAAAATATTAGAAT
Organism: Pseudamia nigra; assembly: GCA_029823295.1. Classification (NCBI taxonomy): domain Eukaryota; kingdom Metazoa; phylum Chordata; class Actinopteri; order Kurtiformes; family Apogonidae; genus Pseudamia; species Pseudamia nigra. The sequence goes on along the minus strand of JAQQAE010011585.1, from coordinate 11,985 downwards.
CTTTCATGTCAAGTTTGAGTAGATCACTGTTTATGCTGAATGAATATTATGACGTTCGCCATTCACAGAAGACTGACAGATGACATTTATCCAGACTACACTCACTGACAATGTCCACCAGGAGGAGAAGCCACGGCAGATCATCACTGACAAGGATGTCTGTCCACAGAGTGGTAGACTACTGAATTATGAATATTTATAGCACTGGAGATAAAGTACTTCTTAAAAGTATCTTTAGTAGCCAGAGGGACTTGATAGTGCCTCCCTGGGTTCAAACGCTCTCCACAGAGGACAGGTGCGACCTAAGAGGATGCTCCTCAGCTTCCTCTCGGTCCTTTCAGTAAAATATTCGTTCAGGATTCTTAAAGCTTTTGTAGCTATTTTACTGCCATTGATATGATTCTAGCCCTTTCATGAGGGTAGCATTAGTGGGACGATGGAAACATTGTAATAGTGGATAACATATGGAGTGGGCCAAAAGTAGGTTTACAGTTGATTCACTGTTTGTTTCACGTGTTGGATCCAAATCATAATTACAAATCAGTATTCCATATCCCTTATCCACTTCTTGGAAATGTTATTAAGCTATTTCCTCCAATTTCGGTTTGGATTTTTATGGCTGGTTTTTAACTATTACATGGATTGTGAGGAATAGCAAACAATTTAAATCAACAGCAGTTTTGGAAGTGTGAAAATGCAGAGCAGGTGTGCACAGCATGGCAAGGAGCCTTTCAGACTTCCCCACCTTCACGCCAGACAATTTATTGCATAAGGAATAAATTTGAAAGCACAGGTTCGGTGGTTAATTTACTGAAATCTGGTCGGCCTAACACTTTCATGACTGAAGAAAATGAAATGAGAGGGGCTCTGACATTTGTGATCAGTCCACAGAAGTCCACACGACGTGCTGCTGTGGAACTATCCATACCATGAATGTCCTTACAACACCTACTTTTAGCCCACCCTGTATTCTATCACTGCTTTATGACATCATCTTTCCAAGATGGCAGATGGTGATGCTAATGTGCTAAATGCCTCAGCATACAGTACCTGCCACAGTCCTTATAAGAGAAGGCCAAATAGAGGTAAAAACATATATTAGTATGTCCAGTAAAGTGCATTGAACATGTTAATGTTGCATAAACCATTCTTTAAAGGAAAATGTAGTATTAATACACCAAAAAACAACTGTAAACATACATGGATATCATACAACAGATTAGAACAAGTCTGATTTGTGTAATCTGTTAGTGGCTCTGTTCTGTGTCTTTATAAAGGTGATTTACATTGTCTCACATTATCATAGAGCAGAGATTTAACTAATTTATCAACATAAATGACCTCGCACAATGACATCATGAAGACCTTACATGTACATATGGAGACAAACAGGGACAATTTAGGTCAACAACACAATACGTGGTGGAGGATATTGCAGAGAACAGTGGAGATGACAGTGACTGCAGCGATGAGGATGAGGAGTATGTGCCAACAGCACACAATAACTAACAGTAACACACTAACTAACTCCGAACATGCTGGGTATTCATAGAGTTCTGTGCACCACAATAAAATTCAGCTTGATCTGAACTGTAGTATGTTCTCTGTTTTTTAGATCTTCATTTGATTCAACAAGAAGAAATTGAGAGCGTCAACATTGTATGAGCTGTTTTCTCATCATATTCATCCATCCATCATCTCACTGCCTGTCCTGGTCAGGGTCCCGGGAGCAGCAGCCCGAGCAGAGACGCCCAGACTTCCCCCTCCCCAGCTCCTCCGGGGGAACCCCAGGCGCTCCGAGGCCAGTCGAGAGGCACAGTCCCTGCAGCATGTCCTGGGTCCACCCCAGGGCCTCCTCACAGCTGGAGCCAGCCATGGCAACCGGGCACTGAACCACCCAAACTGCCCGAACCACACAGCACCAGACCCTTCTGACCCTTCCTGCAGGTGGTGGACCCACAGGAAGACATAGTCATAAGGGAATCACTCTTACTCTGACCTGGCACCTAGGACCACTTTGTCTTGGGAGACCCTACCAGGGGCGAATTGTCCTCGACAACATAGCTCCTAGGATCATGGAGGCACACAAACCCCTCCACCATGATAAGGTGGCGATTCAAGAAGGGGTTCTTATCATATTTTTCCACTATTTTTTCCTGAAAATATGTTTTGATGTTTTTTGTCAAATGAACTTATCTGTATTCATCATGATAACATAAAAACCCGCACAATACTGTTTATTCTCTCCTGTAACCTTACATCCCATTTTACGCTGTTGTTGTATGGTGCCCACATATGAGGACAGTTACTTAACTTTTAATTTTTTAAATATTTATGTTTCTCAAAAACCTCGATTAATTCTTTCATAATTCATGCATGCGTGCGCTATAGATTGTTCTCAGATCTAAAGGTCAGGTACCAGGAAAAAAGGTGAACATTTAAAACACTCGTTCACACACTGCATCAGTTCTAAAATCTATGGGCAAACACTGACACAGCTGACAATCACTGCGAATATTTCTTAAACATCTACTATGTACTGTCAACAAACCCAACCTTGAATAGTTACCGTATTTTTTGCACTACAGGGCGCACTGAATTATAGGGCGCACCCTCAAAAAAATGATCCATTTTTGGTTTTTTCCATACATAAGGCGCACCGGATTATAAGGCGCATTACGCAACACAAAACTTAGATAAGTCAACCTTTATTAAAAATTTTAAATATTATAAATTAAACATCTATTCAAGGCTTTCCACAATAACATAAAGTCGTACTAAAGCATTTTGACAGATTTTTGAGCGCCGTGTACCACATACTGACTTCGAACCGATTCTACCGTAAGCACAAACCAGGAAAAAACCCATATATAAGGCGCACCGGATTATAAGGCGCACCTTCGATTTGTGAGAAAATTAAAGGATTTTAAGTGCGCCTTATAGTCCGAAAAATACGGTAGATATATAAACTTCACCTCAGCGTCAACAGGTTGGCCGTCAAGCCAACCCGTCTATCTGTAGACTCCTGTTTGAGCTGATAATCAGCTGATTTGATGAGTTCCTTGGGCCTGAAATGAGGGAAAAACACCAGCACAATGAACCAGAAATGGATGGTGCTATTTAGCTGTTTCCCGAGTTTAAGTGTTGTTGGGTTTATTTTTTCCCGTGTCTGTCCATACCGCTCAGGCTTGAAATAGCAGGGGGATAGTCTCCTCCCAGCGAGTCCGCGTTGATTCATGGGACGTGTCAGAAACTGCGGCTCCTCCCTGATGAACGCCTCCAGCTCCGGCCTCAGGGACGCCGGAGCATGTGCAGCTGCCGGCCAGGCTCCTCAGAGTTTTCCAACGTTCCCTACAGTAGTTTGTTGATAGCACTTCATCGACTGAACTGGTGCAAACTGCAAAAAAAAAACATTTAAAGAAGCATTTAAGCATGTAAGTCTTGTGTTTCTGTCTCACATCTGGAATGAGTGCATTCCAAAGTAAAATGAAAATAGCCAAATTGATATTAACATAACATATTCTAAGGTTATACAGTATATAAAAAGAGTTTAAACTTTAATTTCAAACGGCAGTCTTTTATTTTCATCCAGTGTCTGCTTACGCAATGATGCACAGGTGACATTTGTGGTTTGTTGTATAAATTTGATCATTTTAATTTGTTTTTCTTCATTATTCTCTTCAATTTCATTCATTGTTTTGTTCATTTTTAATCATTTTGTGCATATTTTGCTCTTTTTTTAATATTTATGTTCAGTTTTCATGTTGTTTTATTTCAGTGCTCATTCTTATTCTTCACCCTTGTCTTTTACATTCAAAAGGTAAAAACATATATATTTTTTAAGTTATGTAATGTGGATTTTTTTCAACGTCTGATCATTTCCTTCATTTGTTGAGTTTGTTTGGTTTCACTGTGATTTTTTTGACGTTCCTCTGGAAAATTAATAAAATTAGCAAGAATATAAAAGTGAAATTTACAATGAACAAAAAAAAAGACAAAAGAAGAAACCAACGTAATGAAGAAAATGAACGCACGTGAATTTATGACTTTTTTTTTTAAGACTATGTACCGGAAGGTGTATAAAGAAAGTGGAGGATTTACAAGTCCATATGTTTTCTGCATGTGACAGTATCCTCACGCATGAGCGTCAGTATAGATTTTGTATTAATTTTGTTGCTTATTTTCTTCATTTTTGTTCATTATCCTTAATTTTTTGGTCTATTTCTGCTAATTGTGTTTCTTATTTTTACTTATTTTGTTTATTCTATTGTTTTTTTCATGATTTATGTTTATTTTTTGTTCATACGTTTTCAATTTTGTTCAATTTCTTGACAATTTTTTTTGTTCTTCAGCATTTTTCTGGTTATTTGGTTGAGTGCATTTTCTTGATTATTTTGTTGATTTTGCTGCTCATTTTCTTCAAATTTTGTTCATTTTCCTGATTATTTGGTCTATTTTTACTCCTTTGTTGCTTATTTTTGCTCATTTGGTTTATTTTATTGCTTTTTTGTCATTTTTGTTCATTTTCTGATTATTTTGCTCAATTTTGCTAATTTTTTCAATTATTTTGTTTATTTTGTTCACTCTTGTCTTCATTTTTGCTAAATTTCCCTGATTATTTATTATATTTGTACTCCTTACGTCGCTTATTTTTGCTCACTTGGTTTATTTTATTGTTTTCTTTGTCATTTTTGTTCACTTTCTTCATGATTTTGTTCAACTGTGCTCATTTTTCTGGTGAAGTGGTTAATTTTTGTGCATTTTCTTGGTTAGTTTTTTATTTTCTTCAGTTTCTTGACTATTTTGTTCATGGTTTTTTGTTCCTTATATTGAATCTTCTGTTTATTTTGAATCATTTTCTTAATTGAGCTGTAGGTTTTGTCTGAACATAAATTTACACCGTTGCACATGAGGCTCTGGTCACAGCCTTGTTTCTAGGTAAACACCGCCCCCTGGTGGCCGCTGCGTGTCACGACCATGGGTGGAGCTAAAGGAAATGTTATTGTCTGAACTTGCGCTGCTCCTTCGGGGAGATTTGAGTTCAAGATGGTCCACGGTGAGCTCTCCGTCCGTCTCAACATCCGGGAGTATATGAACTGGCTGAAAGCAGGTCGCTGTCTGTTAATACTGAAGCAGAGTCTGGATCCGTTCATCGATGCCCAAATGAGAGCTTTCCACACAGATCTGCTCAACCAGCACGCGCTTTTACGCACGCCATGCGCGTCTTTGTGCAGGTCGATCGGAAGCAAGGTCTGAAACTTGCTGAGTCATGGGTGTAAAGTGGTTATGAATCTATATGTTGTTCTCAAAAGTTCTCTTTTGTGTGTGTGTCCAGTTTTGCAGCTCATGTGTGGTGTGTTCAGAGTGGCAGAGAGTGATCCTGTCTCATCACAGGCAGCCTAATGCCACTGTCCACTGGGACAACTGTGTCCCCTCCTCCTGGACAGCAAACCACTGGGAAGTGGCCAAGGTACCAAACCTTGAACCCCTCATCCATTCACCCCTTCACGCACTACACCACCCGACAGTGTCAAAGTGACAGGAATGATGTGGCATTAAATTTATAGTAATTGCAAAATTATGGCAAGAAACAAAGTTAAGTGCAGTAGGTCAGTGAGTATTTTCACATAAAATGAACAATAATCAGGAAAAGGGAGCAACATGGCAGGCACAAGGTACAAAATAATAAGGAAAATCAATAAAAGTGAACAAAATCAGACGAAAAATGAACAAAACAGTCAAGAAAAGGAACCAGATGGGATGCAAAGTGAACAAAAATCAGCAAAATGAGCAAAACAATGAAGTTGATCACAAGGAAAGAACACAAAAGAAGAAAAAATAACAAAACAATCAAGTAACTGGATCAAAATAAATGCAAAAAGAAAAAAATGAACAAAATAAATCAAACAATCAAGGAAATGCTTTAAAAGATGAAGAAGGAAGAAATTTTCAAGTAATTTCTCTTTGTTGCAGTATAGTTACACAAATTAAGGACACATTTACAACAAGCACTGTTTGGCTTTATATATACATGTCTATAATACAAAAAAAATTACAAATTAAATGGCTGATTCATAAGTTTATTGAAATAGTAAGTGATGCATAATTATGATTTTATTTCATTAAACCGACATGCCCTAAGGGACATGATTTAAGCATTTTCAACTACTACCTTACTCAAAATAAGACATTATTTTAATGATTGTTTGGAAGTACTGTACCACAAGGCTGAAAATGTCATGGAATTATTAAAGTAATTCTAAAAGTTTTTTTTTTAATAATTCATGCATGAACGGGTTAATGTAGAAATAACAAAACCAAGTAATAAGGATATTTTTTTATTTATCCAGTGGTTTTCACATATTAAATTTTTTTTAAAAGTGCTTTGCAAGAAATACATGAAACATAAAAATGTTCACAGTGGTGCCACTGGATTTAGTCCTGAATGCATTTGAAACAAACCATGACTGTTACTTTACTGTAAAGCAGGGTCTGCAGCCCCTCCGCAGTGGCTCCTATGGCTTCGTCCAGAAATAGTACATCAAATAAAACAAAATAAGCACTAAACTAACAAAAAGGAGGAAAAAAAAATCTGCACCCAATTACAGAAAACAGACAAAACTTAAGACAGTAATTATGAAATTAACCAAAAAAATCAAGATCATGAACAACATAAGGAGTAAAATAATCAAAAATTAATAAGACAATTAATAAAACAAACAAAAACCGAACAAGATAATTGAGTAAATTTGTACAAACAAGGACATGAACAAAAGAAGCAAATTAACAAGCAAGATTAATATAAGAATAAACAAAATCATCTAAAAATGAAAAAGAATATTTAATAATAATACAGTAAATTAAAATGATGAAGAAATTGATGCAATAATCAATAAGAAAAATTAGCTAAAAATCAAGCATATGAACACGGGAAACAAAGATGAACAGACATAACTGAACCGTATTTGTGCTGCTTTGCAGTAAATCGGCGAGTGTGATTAGTTGTGTTGTTGTTTCGCTCTCTCTCTCCTCAGGCTTTTATGCCACGAGGTCAGGGGAAGGTGAAAGGTCAGTTTGACATTTCTGCTCTGCTCAACCTGCTCAACTGCTGCGACTGGTTTCATTCTGTGGATCTGAAATTGGTTCGAGAGGTAATAAACCCATGCAGTTACCTCTGCTGTGTGTGTGTGTGTGTGTGTTGGGGGGGGGGGGGTGCTAAGACTTTTGACCCTGTTCCACTGCCAGTATCAGCTCAGCGGAGTTTAACGCTGCGTGGTCTTTGTGCAGTTTCCCTCTGAGACCAAGTGGGACAACGAGAGACTAGGTTTGGTTCATGAGTTGTTGTGGTTCCACGCGAGCCACGAACACAAGCATGACATAAAACCACACAGATCACGAAATCTCTGCGGTATCAGTATGTTATAGCGTCATCACGGGAAACATGACAAAAGTTTTCCCCGGGGGCTCTGTCTTGATACAGTGACCGCACTCGGTATTTTAAGCTGCGAATGTGACAATGTGCTGCTTCCACACAAGGTCTCCATCCTCACTGCAATTTTACAAACGTGTGAACATGAAGGTGTTGTACACTGTGCGACCATTTCAGGTGCAAACACACGTAAATCCAACATACACTGCGTCCACACGTGATTGTGCCACAGTCCACCGACTTCCCAAACCTTCTTTTTCAATCAATACTGAGCAGAAATGCTGTGTTTTTCCCACTTGTGTGGGTTCCACTTTCATTTGTTTTGTCTCTTTTGTCTCTTCCCTTCAGAGCATCACCCGGTGCATCTGTTCCCTCTCTGTCTCACACACAGGCAGGCCCACACATACACACAGGGCTCTAATAATACTACATTGATATGCCTATGCCTGCCTGTAAACTTTTAGCCAAATCTAACTTATTGCCTCCAGTATGTGATATTTCTGTGATGTCTTCTTTCTTCTTAATTTCACCCACTCTTTCCTGCTGCTGCACAGTGAGGAAAAAAAAATGCACAGTGATCAAATAGAAATCAAACATGTATGTCAAGGAGCAATTTGCGGTTCCGACCACTCGGGCTGGCCATAAAACAGCGGGGGGTGCGAGGCGCGAATGCTGCGCGACTGTCAATCTGGTCTGAAACCACACAGCGTACGTCGGCCTTAACCAAGCTGACACTATCACCCTGCCAGTGCAGAGTACACAGACTCAAGCAAAGTACTGCTTCTTTTACAATTCTAATAAGTAGAAGTACTCATAAAAACAAGTAATTGAGTGGAAGTAAAAAGTTTCTTAGAAAAAACTTCATAATATCTAATTTATTACAACCTAATATTTTGCTCTCATATAGGTATTTTGGTCATTTTTCTTTATTTCTGATTATGGTGATTTTATTTTTTGTTTAATTTGTTTAATCTTTTTAACTCAGTTGAGGGATTTTGCTTGTTTTTACCAATGCTTAATTTCTTATTTTTTACTATTTTTATTGCACATTTTTGTTCACCTTTTGATTATTTTGATCATGTTTGCTCAAATTATTGCTTAGTTTGTTGACTGTTTTGTATTTCTTGTTGATATTGTTCATTTTTGTACATTTACTTGATTTTTTTTTGTTCACTTGCATTTGTATGTATGTTAATTTTATGCTTAAACAATTTACTTGACTTTTTCTTCAGTTTTGTCAATTTCCTTGATTATTTTGTTAACTTTTTGATCATTTTGTTTCTGTTTGTTCTGATTATTTTTGTTCATTTTATTCCATTTTGTTCTTTAGTTTATTCATTTTGATAATTTGCTTGATTGTTTTTGCTCATTTGTTTTTTTTTTATTGAATTATTTATCTTGTTCCTTCTTTTACTTCGAGATCTTTTACTCGTTGAAGTGGAACAACATGTAGCCGAGTAGAAGTACAACTATTTTATCACAAATGTAACTGAGTGAGAGTAAATAGCATTCTACAAAACAAGTACTCAGTGAAGTGCAGTTTATGAAAAAAAAACTACTCAAGTACATGTACAGGAGTAAATGTACTTGAGTACTACCGCCTCTGCTGGCAGCTGAAAAGCTAATTGCCTACAGCTGTCACTCATCCCTGTCCTCAGCATCATTTTGTTTGACTCTTGCCTGCAGACAGTTTTCACACCTCACAAGAATATACAGGATAAATTTATCACAATTCAGAAATATCAGAAACCAACAATTTACAACACCTTAGATGGTGTTTGATGGCTGTGAGGACATGAAAGTTGATTTATCAGACTGGCTGACCTTTTCTTAAAGCGACTGAGCATTTCTTGCAGTGATGCATTTGTGCAGAAGTTGTAGCGGCGTTAACTGTTCCTCAGTCCTGTTCTTTTCAGTGCTGTGACAGGTGACACTGTTCTTTGTGTGTTTGCAGGTTATTAGATACAGAAACGACTTGATGCATTCTCCTGATTTCCTCATGAAGGATGAATGGATGAAACGCTATGAGATCACGCTGAGAAACCTCACGCGACAGCTCAGTCATGTCCCATAGATGAAAACCGCCGACCAACAGATCAGCGAGGTGCGCATGTTTGCCTGTTTTTATTCACCTGGTTCACCTGTGTCAGTTAGAGTGATCATTCGTGTGCTTTTGTCCAGATGCTGACTGCGGATTTGTCGATATACGTGCATGGTTTGGACCAAATGGATTCCGCCGTCTCCGACAGCCTGGAGGCAGATTCTGTCGGGTGTCATACCATCACCGCCGACTTAATCAGCCGTTGGGAAAGAGAGTTACTGCAAGAACGACTGGAGGAGCTGCTCAATGATGCAGATGATACAAACACGCCGGTGCGACCATATTTCCTACCAGACCTGTATTTGAGAAAGTTTTTTGTTAGTGACTGACCTATTTTCCTCCATTTAATAAGCAGATTTTTTGCCAAAATTGGATTATGGTATTACAAAAGTTAGGCCGCCTCGAGTTTCAACCGGACTGCATCGTGTTTCAGTGGATCAGAAACATTCATTTCATAATTGGGACTTGTAATGTGTCAGCATTAACTTCCTGTTGTGATGTAACTCTCTGCAAAATTACACTGTGTTGGGCATCATTTTTGATTATTTCAACACCGCGGCTAAACCAGCACTTTTAAAACAGGGCTGCTTCCAAACAAAGAGATTAAAAACACTTTAAAAATAGTTTTAATGTCAATACAGTAACTCTTTTCTAACTTATCCAAACTAATTAGTTAACTAGCTGACTAAGCTACTGCAGCCTATTGTTGCGTGTAATATCTATTTTTAGCGACTGCAGGGCAGTAATGGACGGCTTACTGAGCAGAAAAGGCCTTCAGTGTTCTGTCAATTACTGCCCTCCTACCTACCAGACATGTTGGTACCGGTACCCGATTATATTACAACAATACGCTGTTAAATTAGTGGCCTTTTAGACCTGAATGTATTAAATTAAAGCAAATAATATGACAGGGACCAGCATTTTGTGCATATTTTTTTACAGCCTGAATCTGAGAACCTGCCTTTGTGTCGACTCTAATTAGGAGTTTTATTGAGACACAGATTCTAATTGAATCCCTGCTTTTATTTAAGGCAATACATTAATATTCCACGTGTCACATTTAACTCCGAAAGTTCAATGACATGACTTTAACGGAACCTTGTTTACTTCTCAGGGCGCCGAGCAGTTGAGGAGCCTCAGCGATTTCCTGCAGGCGAACAGAGACTTGGGCGAAGTCTTTTCAGCAGAGCTGCAAACCATCAACTCAATGAGGAAGAGACAATAAGAGAACAGAAGGCATGAGAGCATTATTTATGTTCTCAAACCAGGTGTAGACCGTGCAGTTTGTGGATGGAAGGTGACACTTTGGTCATGGGCAGGAAACGCTGGCTCCACATAAGATTCAAGAGATCTGTGACCGGCAATGGACTGATTGCGTCACACATTTAGGGTGAGGTTTGTTTGTGAAGCAAAGGCTTCGGCAGCTGCTTGGTATCTTTTTGAGATGTGATCATGTCAAACTAGCGATGGACAGACGGGCCCAAAGCCACAAAATGTCACAGATAAGTGGGTGAAAGGTGTCAGAACTAACGAACGGTTATGCAACGTTTTCTGCGGTTGTTATAAAGTAAAACAGTTTTGTGTCAGTCAGTGTCATTTTGTGTTCTTTGGTGACAGATTGTTTCTTTTTGCTCAGACAAAGTGTTTGGCTGTTCTCATACCTTTGACATGTTTCCACATCAGCTGATTTGTCAGATCTGTCAGGTCGACCACGCTGTGACACGTCGCAGGGCGTCAGATGACGTTTTCTGAGAAAGGCTGCAGTGGACAGTGGAAACATGTCAAAGGTGTGAGAACAAATGTACACTAATGACATTATGATCAGTTATTGCGTTACATATTCAGTCGATGTCACTGCTAGTCAGCGAATCAGCATGAAGCAGATGAACAACGTGTAAGGGAATGATGGCTGCTGGTATATTGTTATTCTCTTACCAAAACCTGAGAAGATTTTTTGCAAATATCAGTGACAGACAAGATTACAAAAAAGGCACAATGTAAACCACATGGTTTCCGTTTTGTGTACGTGGGACCTTGGTTTGTGCACGGCTGTGTGCATACCCACCCTCCTCTTCCTCCTCTGTCTGTCGGTCATATCTTGTAGGGTTTTCAAAAAACACTTCTGTCTAGGGTTTGAATATTGCAACACATTTTTCATCACATTCTGAAATCAAAATAAAGTTGATGTTATAGTGCTGATGATACTGCTAACCAAGACGAAATACAGACGTGGATAAAATTGTTGTTAATGACAGGAAAAACCCACAATGGTCACAGAAATAACCTGAATCTGACAAAAGTAATAATAAATAAATTTTTTTCGAATTTCGAAACAGGCCTGGACAAAAATGAAAACCCCTAGAAAAAACTGAAAATATAAGTTGCACATATTATTCAGAAATTTAAGATCCACAGGACTGTAGCCAACCTCCCTGGACGTGGCCGCAGGAGGAAA
>JAQQAE010011584.1:0-13546 GCA_029823295.1 Pseudamia nigra | reverse complement strand
TTTCCATTCTTTGCCCATTTGCTTCGCTACTTTGTTCATTTTTGTTCTTTTCTTTTCATTTTGTGGATTATTTAAGTCATTTTTGTTCATTTTCTTAATTATGTTGTTTTAAATTTTTTTTGTATTTTTTATTTTTTAAAAATTTCTTTCCATTTTATGCTTTATGGTTCTTGTATTTTTTTCCTTTCTTTTTCTTTCTTCATTTTCTTGATTGTGTTGCTATGTTTTGTCCATTTGCCTATCTGTGTTGTTGTTTTCCTATTTTTTTGCCCATTCAGTAGAATTTTTTTCCTTTATTGTTCTTTATTTTGTTCATTTGTGTTCATTTTTCCTGATTATTTTTCTAATTTTGGTCCACTTGCTTGACTATTTTGTTGATTTTTGTCAAGTCTTTTGTTCATTCAGTTCCCTTCGCAGATAAACTTGTTTAAGTTTGTTCATTTTCCCAATCATTTTGTTCACTTTTTGAAAATGTCCCAGCATTTAAACAACTACAAAATGAATGAACAAAGACAAAGTTTTACTGTGTAAAATTTACTGACATCTAGTGGTGAAGCTGCAGACTGCACTGCCCAGCCTTCACTTGGACCCTGCTAAAAATGTGAAAGGCCCTTGTTAAAGTCAGTCTTGTATGTTTTGGGCATTAAGGCGTTACGGCCATGTTAGATTGGAGAAATAATGCTGCTACAAATAACTTTACTGACAAGAGTAGAAAGCTGGAGGTTCCCCTGCAACAGAATGGAGTTCAAGAGGTCAGAGATGCCGAAACAAGCCCTCTACATAGAAGTCACTGTGAAGGCTGTTATCACAGCTGCAGAGACACACAGCTTTTGTCAGCAAACAACTGAGTCTGTAGACTGCAGACAGATGGACACGACCAGAACATGCTTGGTCCCAGTCTCTCAATTGTGACAACTGCGTAGATCATGAATCCTGTGTCATAGGTGTAGATTTCAGGGGTGATGGGACGGTTTCGTGCAGCTCTTTTTGTCTCTAAAAGTCCTGCTTTTGGTCATTGTTGCATAAATTTTATTATCTTTGTTATTTATTCATTCATGTTGATTTTTAGAGGATTTTTTCATTTTGATTTTGTGATTATTTTATTCATTTTGACGGACTGTTGTGAACGACGTTCAAATCAATTGCTTTACTCAGTTTAAGTTCATTTTTCTGCTTGTTTCATTTCGTTCACTTGCTTATTTTGCTCATTTTCTTTATTTTATTGAATTGCATAATAAAGTTATTCAAATATATATAAAAAATAAAATATACAAGTCAGCGCCCCCCCATGAGCCAATAGAATTCATTGAATCCTGAACCCTAAAATCGTGGGGTAATGCACCAAAGAACTTTCCATGATAGTATCCATTACACAGACAGGAACAGGGTGTGGTCAAGAGCATCTGATTTACATTTAAAGTAACAGACACCGAAACAGCCTGTTCGATAGAGGGCTGAAATCCAGGAGTGTGTGAGCAAGGATTCCTGTTAGGTATTTTGACCTGAAATTGAATACACATTATATGACCATGAGGGTTAAATTAACCTGTTAAAGGGTATGTAATATGTGTCCTTTAATTTTCTGTGCCAGAGTATACTTACTATGCCAAGGGAAAGTTGTAGCCAAGTCATAAAAGCCAAATCTAAAACAAATGTGAACAATGTTTTTGTATATACCGTACTGTCATTTTCACTTTACAGCATTTCATTTAAATGTGTCTCAGTCAAGCAGCTGCACTTATTCTACCTGTCACTGATAATCTTCAGACTTAACAATACAATGTGAGAATGAGTGCCATAATGCAGACAGATCATTTCCAACCATGCTTAGAGCTGACCTAAGTCCAGGTGGGCGGGATCCAGGCCTAAGGTTGAGTTGATTGACTGATGTGACGTCACATCTTTAGGGCCCAGGAAGTAGTTTTATCATGTTAAAAAGCACAGAAACTTGATTTTTCATGAATTGTCTCCTTTAATAATTAGTGTTGCACCTAATCAACCCCTGTTGGTAAGATACATTGCCAGATGCCTTCACTGATACATTGTTTGCTGTTTATGTTCCGTTTTTAAACTTGCAGTTAGGACCCAAGATAATACAAGTTTTTAATAGGAGTAAAATGTAGAAGAATAGATTGATATGTGATTGATATGTTCTAAGTAAAATAAAGAGAGAATATCCTCTGGATGTTTATCAGTAGTCCTTCACACAGGTGAGTTAATTTGTGCTCTTTCTTGCCTCCTTAACCCTCCTGTTGTCCTCGGGTCAAAATGACCCGCCACAGGCAGGGAGGACACAGGGTGCAAAAAAATGTCCAAAAAAATGTCATGAACTTTGAATGTGTTCTCAAGTCCCAGGTAAGTAATTCCAAGATCTACAGTACTTCTGCTGTAGAGGGTCAGTTTATCAGAAACCACCAACTTACAGCATGTCAGGTATTCTTCGATGGTTTTGGTGACTACAGTTGGGTTTACATTCAACGTTCTTGAGATTTTATTATTGTTATCACATAAATGTATAGTGCACATTTCTTTGGAAGTTGTCTGCACTCCAGGCTTTTCAGCATGAATCCATGTTTTTCTGACTCTGCAGCTGGAACATAATCAGCTCAGAGTTTACGTCTGAGGTAAATGGAATGCACCAGAACACCTCCAGTTTCTTGTACTTACTCCACCACTATAGAACTAGCTTTACCTCTGGTTCCCTCACACGTCCTGTCGCCTCCAACATCCTGACCAACCACCAATGTTTTACACGTCTTTTGATTCTTGTTATGGTTCACCTCCCGGCTAGCTAACGTATGTTATGATTCCATTCCTGGACACCTAGGCCTGCCTGTGCACAAAGCTACCCAGAAGAATCCCCGTAACTAAACCCTCATTGAACCCTGCGTGTGTGTGCAGGACCTGAGTTATGTTTTGTACTAGCCCTTGGTGAGGTGGCTTTGCCCTGTCCTATTGGAGGAAGCGGGTGTGTATTTGCAAGACTCACCACCCGTCTTGGATCTGGAATTTGATGAGCCCAGCTGCAGCCTCTGTCTCCAGCCAGTTCGTGTACTTCCTTCCAGACTTGGTCACCCAGCACTAGGGGTTGCTGGGTAATGTAGTTCAAAGTTTTTAAAAGGTGAATATATACAAACAGTGTCAGCATGCTACTAAAAAGCTCAATGCCTTGTTCTGTAGATAAATGGCTCAGTTTTTTCAGCCCTAGTGTCAAAACTCTCTTTGTGGGTATCTGAGTCCTCAGTTCTGAATCTGAGTCTGAGCTGTGTTCTCACTCCATTTTCCTGTGTCTGAGAGCCTTGTGTATCAGTTCCCACGTTCACAGAGCTGTTTAACTTTGTTCCCCACAGCTGCCTGAAATGAGGGCTAATGACAGCGAGCTCACAAACCACACCCACATCCTCCAAATGTATGTATTCTCCCCTGAGCTGAAACCTACACCTACAGAAACTTTGCATTGTAACATCCTACATATATAAATGCCCTCTCTAACTTTACTTGGGGTTGGCTCCTCCACCTTGTGTGGATGGCTCTGGAGATTCCACCATATGCCGATATATACCTTTAAATATTTTCCACCACCTTTAAAACTCCACCACGAGGGGGTGGGGGCTGTGTGGTCTTGTGCACCTGGGTCCTGTGCACCTGGGCCCGAGGGCTCTGTGCCTGGGCCTACATGGGGGTGTCTGTCCATTGTCTAGGGCCAGTTGACTGTTGCCTCTTGTCGGGGGGCTCGGTCTGTGGCCTCCTTCCTCTGTCTCCTGGGGCGGGCACACAACAGGTGGCCAAGGGTCACCTGGGCTACTCCTTGTCTGCCTCTGGCCCCCGATAGGCTTGATTGCATCTTCTCACCCTCATTGTGAAGTACACTGTGTGGCAAAGACAGACACACTCACACACACACACACACACAGACACACACATAGTCTCCCATACACACATGCACACACACACCATGATAATCTCTGTGTCAATGTATCTATCTCCTGTTTGATGTTTTTGCAGATGCTGTTGTTTGTTGTTGTGACTTTCTTTTACAGATGCAGCAGCTGGTAATCCACTACACTAAAGCCTGCCACACACAGAGAAATGTGACTCATCTCAACTCAACTCAATGGAAATCGGCTTGATGTGCGGTGGTTCCCGACCCAGATTTTTCAGTCTTGACGATATCCCGACAGAAATCATGGTGATTCAACATGTTGAATTGCCAGGACTCAAGTCTCGGCAATGTGCGGTGGTCATGACTTGACTTTTGTTATTGCTGGACATGTGTGTTACAACCGGTCACAAAGCAATCACTGTTTACTGTCAATAGATGGCACCAGTTCCCAGGTGTGCGTCGTGCTGTCAATCAGCAGCTGTGTGCGAGGTTCCTTCAATCATGACTCATCTCAACTCAACTCAAGGAGTTGAGTTGAGATGAGTCGCATGTCTCTGTGTTCGGCCGGCATTACATAGATGGAACTGAACACTCTTATGTTTTCTCTTTCCTTTCCATCCTTCTCTCTGCCTCTATTTCTCTTTCCCTCTGTCTCCCTGCCAGTTTGGCCTTCTGTGACTATCAGCTCTGGCATTGTATTGCTATATTATTTGTCAAAATAATTAAACAATAAATACTGTATATATAAGTAGTGCCAAGCGGAGTCTGCACTGGGTCTATAGGGCTCCTCTTGGCAAAGCAAATGTGTTTGGCACAACAAGTCATTCAGATTGCACTTTTGCTCGCCAAGTTACCAAACAAGCCAGGGTCAAAAAAAAAAAAAAAAAAAAACCCCATCACAAACTAAATTCAAAGACCTTAGGATTAATTTCTTGTCCTACAACTCTGTGTCCACCCTCCCACTGCACAAGAGAGCTGGTGGAAAGCACATCAAGATGGCAGGAAAGCTAAATGTGTCCACTCTGGACAATGTTAAATATAAAACACGTTCTGGGTTGTTTAACACTTTTTTGCTCACTACATAAATCCATATGTGCTCTTTCACAGTTAGGATCTCTTCTGTATTAATGTACAATGCAGAAATTAATACAAATAAACAAAAACCACTGTAGAATGGTAGTGTAGATGAAGGATGAACGACGTGAATGATGCCAAAAACATATGTTACATAATGTCACATTCTAGAGTCAGTAATATCACTTTGCATCAGACAGAATTTGAATGCCATACATTGATTGAAAAGTGCAGGAGGAAAGGCCTAATGTGTCATGTGCAAATCATAATCAGAGAAAAACACAGCCAATCCTGCTTGGGTCCCAGTGGGCTTAACGACGCTGCAGTGAATCAATACTTTAATTCAGCTGGAAATTATGTTGCATCTCCTTTGTCAGTGGAGGCTACTTTTGTGTCAACTCCTGATTCAGGGCTCAGTTTGAAAAATGGACAAGGAAGTGGAAAGCTCTTATGCTCAGGGGTTTTAATGGGTTTGTTACAATTTACGTGGATTCGAGGCAGACACACTCACACACAAAATCATTCACTGAGAAATATGCTGATCCGCAGCTCTGTGTCAGTGCGTTTGAATAAAACCACGGACCCCGCTGGTTGACAACTTCTTCTTGCCTGAGTAATAGCCTTGCACATTAGGAGTGACGGGAGAACCCCTGAAGGAATTACTTTTCGTGGAATAGCCATGAAGCTAAAATGTGAACTATTAAGCAGATGAATTAGAGCAAAGAACATCACCGCACACTGCCGGGAAACTGCCCCTGCTCAGTTTTACTGTCAGCTTCTCAACATCAGCTCTGTTTTAAGTTCAGCCATTTCTGCAAAAGCACCATAATGACAAAAGATGAAATAAAACAATGCAACAAGAGCACATGTAAATGGGTCATAGCTTTTGCATTGACTCGAGTGTCACTATGATTTACTGAGTCCTATTTTTCTACAACTCAATTTGTAAAAAAAAATCAGCCACATGGAAAAATGGCAAGCACTCCCATTATTGGCTGAAAATTTATAAGAAAAAGGTTTTTTTTTTTTAAATGTTTTTATCCTTTGATCAGAGTAGTGATGTGTTTAAATATCTAGGAATGTGCACTAGGCCAGCTGTGTAATGACCAAAAGCCATAAAATGATCATTATGCTGCTCCTTTTGTATCAAATCATGTTTAAAATCACTTTTTAACATCAGCTGTTTCACGCCACATTGTTTTTTCTTATATTTTAACTTGTTTAAGCTCTCAGATTGCCCCTTGATCAACTTTTTTGGAACAGGTAGCAGATTCAAAATTAAGGAATTGCTGTGTATTTTCAAATAAAAGTTACTGGACTATTCAATTCAATTCAATTCAATTCAACTGCATTTGTATAGCACCAGTCATAATCCAAGATTGTCTCTACCTGTTTCACAATTGGAGGCTGAAACGTCAAGATTATACGGAGAACAAACCCAACAGAACCACCAACAGCAAGCCCGGGGTGACGGGGTCTTCCTTTAATGAAAGAGAGAAACCTCGAGCAGGACCAGAGCTCTGGGTAGGAGGCCATCTGCCTCGACCAGTTAAGGTTAATGGACGGGGGAGAGACAAAAGAAAAGGGTAGAGATAGAGCAGCAAACAACACAGGCAATGGACTGGAGCACAACCAGCAACCGTGAAATATATTCAGAGACGGTGGCACTGATGAAAAGACAGGAGGCAGAGCTGGAGGTGTCAGAGCTTAGGATGGCGAGATTCTTTTTGGGAGTGACGAGGATGGACAGGATTAGGAACAAGCACATCACAGGGACACGTGTTGAGGAGGGACAGTGGATATATTGGTAGAAGGATGAAAGATGAAGCTGCTGGGCAGGAAGCAAAGAGGAGATTTATGGATGGGGTGAAAGAGGACAGAAGAAGAAGATCAAGAGGACATTGTCAGGCAGAAACAGATGATTTGCTGTTTGCCACCCTTTGAAAGAAGCAGCCAAAAGATGGTGAAAGTCAGTATCATTACATTATTTTTTAATTTGCATTTTTTCACCTGGCTAACATTTTGGAACTGGGGTTGTAAAATGCAGCATATATTCTCTCTTTTGGAGCAGTGTATTATGACCTTACATAACCAAACATTTTTTTAAATGCCATGAAATTCAAAATGAGCATGATATGTTGTCAGGCTACTTTAATTACTGCATATATGAGGTTTGTGTTTTACTCTTTCTATTTACATTGTACAGAGCGGCCCATCTTTTTGGGAAACAGGACTGCACACACACACACACACACACACAAACACACACACATACACACAGATAGATAAACAGTATATGGCAGAAAGAGGGCTGTCTGATGCAATGGCAGATGTCATGTGGTTTGAGACGGCTTCTTCCTAAGCTTTTGTTTGTTTTCTTTTGAACAGTTCTGCCGTTGATGCTGTCAAGCTGGAAAAGTCAGGAAATCCCAGTCGCTGATCAGACTCATTAACAACCACGTCCAGCATTGACGAAGTACACAGTCTCCCAAATATTACAGTTTGAGTCTCCTCCTCATCATCGTTAAAATCTGTCTAGACATGAATGAAGGAGCCTCATCACCATCGGCAGACGTTTCAAGGATGAGAAAGCATTTAAATTCATGATTTGCCTCATATATGTAGCTTTTGCGTCTCTGCGTCTCTACAAAACCCAACTTTGCGCAAATATTGACAGTTGTGTTCATTTTCTTGATTGTCTTGTTCAATTCTGTTGATTTTTTTGAAAATATTTGGCTCGTTTTTGTTACTCTGTATTAATTATGTTGTTTTAATTGATTTAAATGAACAAAATAAGTTCATTTTTGCCCAGTTTGTTACTTTTTGTTAATTTTTGTTGATTTTTTTAAATCTATTTTTGTACATTTTTGGATTTATTTTTTTGATTATCTTGTTCATTTCTGTTGATTTTTTAAAAATAATTTTTGCTCATTTTTGTTTATTTTGTGGATGATTTTGTTCGTCCCTGTTACTGTATACTAGTTGATTTTTCATTCTTTTAAATGAACAAAATAAGTTAATTTTGTTAATTTCTGTTGTTTTTTTATTATTTTGTTGATTTTTGTTTATTTTGCAGAAAATTTTGTTATTCCATGTTAATTTAGTTGACTTTTGTTCATTTAAATAAACAAAATAAGTTCATTTTGACCCATTTTGTTGCTGCATTGCTAATTTTTGTTCATTTTCTTGATTATTTTGTTCATTATTCTTAATTTTTGTTTATTCTATTGATTTTTGCTGATTAAAAAAAAATTTTTTTTTGTTTATTTTTGGGCTCATTTTTATGATAATCTTGTTCATTTCTGTTGATTTTTAAAAATATTTAGCTCATTTTGTTTGTTATGTGGATGATTTTGTTAGTTTTTGTTCATTTAAATGAACAAAATAAGTTAATTTCTGCCTGCTTTGTTGCTCAATTTTGTTAATTATTTTGACGGCTTTGTTCATTTCTTTGATTATTTTATTGACTTTGGTTGATTTTGAAATTTTTTTGATCATTTATGTGTATTTTATGGATGATTTATTTTTACTCTTTATCAGTTTTGTTGACTATTCCTTCATTCCAAGAACAAAAACAAGTTGATTCGTATCCATTGTATCTTTGATATTTTAAGTGTAAAATACATAAAAATGCTATATGTGGATTTAATAGTAAAAGTGTGGATATTATCTATTTTGTTCAGCAATTTGATCCCATTTTTGCCCATTTTGTTGCTTTGTTCTCATTTTTGTTGATTTTCTTGATGATTTTGTTTATTATTGTTAATTTCTTTGATTATATTATTGGTTTTCATTCATTTTAAATTATTTTGATCATGGTTGTTGATTTCTTGAATCATTTAGTTAATTTGTGTTAATTTTTTGATTTCATGCTAATATTCAGAGATTTGGTGCCATTTTTCCTCATATTGTTCATTTTTTGTTGCTCATTTTTGTTCATTTTCTCGATGATTTGTTCATTTTTTTCCCCTTTATTATCTTGTTAACTTGTGTTGATTATTTTAATTATTTTGTGGATTATGCAAACAGTATGTGTTAATTTTGCTAATTTATTTACTTTGTTCATTTTCATTTGATGCAGCAAATGAGCAAAAGTCTTCATTCTCATAGTTTTAAAGACTAAGCCACAGAAAAATGTTATGACACATGGAATTATTTAACATTTTCATCATATTAAATATTTCACGTCATTGGTTTTGTTGTGTTGTGTTGTGACGAGGATGGATGGATGGTTTTGTTGTGTATTTTAATGTCACTTTTACACAATTTTCAATCATTTTCAGATATCTCATATTTTTCCACAATTTCTGTCTTGTTCCATTTTCATGTCATTTTCATCTTATGTCCATTTTACTTCACTTACTGTCATTCGTATCTGTATGAGGATCATTTTCTTGTTGGTCTGTCTAGTGTCATTCTACTGTCCTTTTTAATGAAAATGAAGAGTTGGATGCTCAGAAAATTCAGGGTGGATCCAGAGATGCCCAACTGAAAAACCCATGTTATGTTCAAATGGAACCTACGCCCTTGATTTCCAGAGATATTTCTGTGCTTTGCTGAAGGCAAACAAAACTTCTTTTAACTGTGTTTCAAAGCAGTGGTAAGTGTGCAGTCCCAATTCTTCCTCCTGAGACTAATAGACGAAAGCACAATCGTGTCCTCTTGATCTTTCTTCTGGCATGTTTCTCCTCTTTCACATCTCCTTCGTCTTCTGACTCGTTTAGCTCTGTTCTCTGGAGAAATTATGCTAATCAGGGTGATCCAGATACTCTTCGCCATCACTGGGATTCATAGAGAGGTGCAGGTGTGATAAGTGAGCAATTCTCATTTTCAGCTACTTATGGGTCTGTTTTGACAAATTAGATGAAAGCTGCAATTGCTCGTTTCGATTCAAAATGTCCATGAGTTGCTGATAGATTAGAATTAGACCTGAGCCCAAGCACAGCTTTACTCAGGGCATTCTCATCAGATTCACAACAAACTCACCTGGAATGGTGTACCCCAGTGCAGTCACAAAACCATCAAATGCGATGTACCTAAGCCACTGTAGTTGGTGTGTTTTGAGGCTGGTATTTCTAATAAACTTACCCCGTGCAGCAGAGGTAGCTCTTGGTCTTCATTCACCGGGATGGTCCTCATGTGAACCAGTTTCATCATAGCATTTGATGGTTTTGTCAACTGCACTTGGGGATGTGTATATTTTTTTTTTTGAGATTTTTCAGACTGACTGACTTTAATTTTTTAAAGTAGCGATGGATTGTCTTTTCTCTGTACTTAACTTAAACTTAACTTACTATTTGGTGATCATTTTGTCTGTTTTTACAGCTTACGGCATGATTTTTTAATAGAAAGTCTTCAAAATGAAATGCTGAAGTTACAGAATGTTTTATGTTACGTTGTGTGGTCTCATCTGCCAGTGATGTCACTTCACAACGTAACTGTGATAACTATGCAACTCAGTTTTCTGATGCACCTAGCCACTTATTGCCACTAGATTACAGCAAAGCACCATCCTCATCAATCATCAAAGGTATTTTATCAGGATGAAATAGAAATACATTTTAGCATTTTAAACAAGCAGTTAGCCAAGCCTTCTCATACCAGCGTCTTAACAAAGACAGTGTGGAATATTCTCTCTTTGTCTTGGGTTCGTTGTTTGACATGGATGTCCAGCTGCTTGGGTCCAAGCTCTATAACCTGAAGTGATCCAAAAGGCACAGATGCTGGCTGCAAATTTTTTCACCCCAGCCTTCTCCTGTCTTTTGTGTTGGAGGGTTGCCTAGTGTGCGTGCATCATTTTTAACAGGAGTCTATGGTAAAGATTTCTGCGCCCCAGAGGAACAGGAAACACAAATAAAACCAAGAACATTTTTAAGCTACATTTGAATGCAGATTACACATTGTACTCATGGATTGTATAATATATTGAAAATTTATTTAAATTCTCATGTTTTTGCAAAATTATTCCATGTGATTCCGCTCAACTGCTTCTTTTTCTTCATGTGAGACAAGTGGGGTGGCACCCTAGCGCCCTCTACTGACGAGCTGCCACTGCAAGGCACACTTAAGATGAGAAAATGCCATGAATGTGCAAATTGTCATCAAAGGTAAATGTGCTTACTTTTGGCAGCCAAAAATATAAAATATGTTATTGGGCATCTTCTGTTCCTTCTGTTCTGTCATTTTTAATGAAACATTGAGCCTGGTTCTTTTTTTGCCACATCACTCTTGAAAAACAGATTTTAAAAGAGACAGATACTGTATTGAGAAATAACATTTTTCACATTTCCCTTTTATAAAAACAGGACTCTAAAAATAATGTTCAGTTATTAAAGTTCTTGCTCAAAGGAGGAAAAACACACCACACGATTCATTTTGATTTCTGGATATTTGTGATGTCACACATATACAATCACTGTGCTTAATCAGTCCTCCAGTACTCACCAAATTCACTAGAACATCCAAAATCATCCCTGGATAATGCGGCAGAGAGTCTACAAGATGGAGTCCATGGCACAGACAGGAAAGCGCTGTGGTCAACCAGATCTCATTTGAATTTAAAGTAAAATACACTGAAACAGACATATCTTGACCGTTCGATGGACATGTAAGAATTAAATGAACTTGTTAAAAAAAAAGAATTGCAATGTCTCCTTTAATGAAGATTTAATCTGGTGAAATAGATAATATGATAACAAAATTGTTGTGTATTTTGCTCAACAAAACAGCTCCTGTACCAGAGACATACCGCATATTTCAAAGTTCAGTCAGACTATCTCAAGGGGTGGAAAGTCAGAGTCTGGGTATTGATCATTGCTCCAGAGTTCCATCAGGATTATGACCACCTTCTAAATATCCAAACACTTTTCTCTGCCTCGGAGACCCATCAGATGAATTCAGTCCACTCAGATGCACAAAGACGACTGACAGTTCATGTAATATCCTCTGCTTTTTTAGACACTCATGTCAAGGTCATGCAAAATGCAAAGCCTTTGGGTGAGAAATAAAAATATGAGCGCTGGGTCATTGAAATGCATTATAGCAGATAGAAGTTTAAAGTTGTATTTATTTATAAGACACTGGACTGGAATAAATTAACGTCACAAAAGTCATTTTAATCTCTTCTATCATATTAGCTGTCACCTGCTTTATTGGCACAAGGGTGAGGGATGATATATGGGGGGATAAGGGAAGCTAATCACTGCTAAACAGCACCTCTAGGATTTTGGAGATATTGAGAAACTCTTTCCTATCTGATGGGCTGCAGATGGATGTGTCGGTGAGCTGGTTATTAAACTTACCATGGATATTTGTCTCCATTTATGCTGATCACATTTCAAAAATTTGAGAAGAATCGATCTGTCTGTGTCTAAGAAGAATATCACTGTGACTTCTTCTTCTAACACTTTGTTTTCTCCACCAAAGAGACAATGACCCAATAGTTTGTTGCAGCCTTGTTTCTAAAATGTAAATATGCCTCCACTTATAAACAGAATGTCATGATTTGGAAAACACTGAAACCCAGTATTCATTGTAAATAGCACAAAGATAATATATCAAACTTTAAAACTGAGACATGTCATTGTCTTTATATCCTGCAGTTCATACTATGATTGAAATCTTTAGAGAACCTGGAGGATTATCAGAAATCGTGAAACCTAGGAACACTTTCAAAAACCGCTGTCTGTGAACACAATTTGTCAATGCACACTGTACACAGATCAGAGCTGAAACACCATCATTCAACGAGGAAACCCCCTGTAAACCAGGTCCAGAAACACTGCCTTCTCTCAGGCCTGGGCTCATTTAAGATGGACTAAGGTGAAGTGGAAAACTGTCTTGTGATCTGATGAGGCACAATTTGATTTTTCTTTTGGAAATTCATAGATGTTGAAGCAGAGAGGGCTGTCTGCCTTGTTATCAGTCCTCAGGTTAAAAACCGGCATTTGTTGAGTTCAGTTTATTTGGATTCCCACGAGTTGCATATAAGTCAGTCAGGCATAAAATCACAGTAATAACACAATATACAGATCACATGTAGTGTATATAATACAGAATATACAACACTTATACAATAGACATGTATGTCTGTGATGGTATGGGGGTGCATTAGTTCAAATGGCATGCGTTACTTGCACATTTGTGAAGGCATTATTAATGCTAAATAATATATACAGCTTTTGGAGTAACTTATATGATCAAGAGGACGATATTGTTTTCAATGAAGGCCTTGTTTGTTTTAGCAAGACAATCCCAGGCCACATTCTATATGTACAGTGGAACCTCGGACAACGACTGCTTCTGACAACGAAAAATTCGGATACCGACGAAAAAACTGCAAAAAAATTGAACCACATAACGATGAATTATCTGGACAGCGAACGAAGATTGACATGTCTACGCCCGGGTCACGTCTGCGTCACTTCTGGGTCTCGACGAGAATGACCCGGAAGTCAGAGTGCTAGCCGCTAGCACTAGGGAAGCTACCGGCTAGCTAGCGCTAGCTGGCTGTGACACAAGACTGCCTCACCATCGGCATCTATGAATCAGCTCAACTCCTTAATGCAGAACCCGACAGCGTGGTCCTGT
>JAQQAE010011583.1:0-13546 GCA_029823295.1 Pseudamia nigra | reverse complement strand
AACGTGTTTATACAATGAACAGATTAATGCATATCAGTAAAATCAACCCCTCTTGAGGCATCCCAGGCCACAGGTTTTGTTTGAACTCTGTGTGTGTGTGTGTGTGTGTGTGTGTGGGGCGGGGCGGGATTTGGGCTTTGTCACTTTCTAGATACTCCTGAATACTTTGACTGAAAACATGAGGTAAAATGAGCATATAGCATAATCCATGATCAAGAAAAGGAACAAATAAGACTAATATAAGAAACAATGTGGGGAAAGTAAAACAAAAAAAAGTCATCTGTTTCAACTTCACTGGAGTTGGAGTTGATTAAAATGGACTAAATAAATAAAATAAATGAAAAAGGAACAACATAATCCCCAAACTAAACAAAAAACAATATTAGACATGACCACACAACCAAAATATATCCAAAAATGAACCAAAACTGACAAAAAAACACAATAAAAAAATTCACCCCAAAATGAAGAAAATGTCATGACTAATAGATAAGACCTTAATCTTTCAAAGCATCATCATTAGCATATAAAAAAACGCAACACACGTAAATGTATAAAGTAGGATGAATCCCTGAAACCCTTGAAATCTGCGACTGCATCCGCTGTTCCAGCTTTTATGTCCCAGCTGAAGTTATCTAAGTCAGCACAATGTGAAATTGCATTTTATTACTGCTCTTAAAGGTCACAGAATGCACTTACAGCTGTGGCATAATGTTAAAACTATTTTGCACTCACCACAGAATCACCGCCATATTAAGGAGGCATTTCAGGAAGCCATCCAATCAGGCTGCATTATACTGTACCTGCTGCGATGGCGTGCCGTGCATCTTGAAACACATCAATACTCCACAAAGCTTTGAAGCTACAAGCATGTGAGTTGTAGGGAACCCATAGACTTTAAGGCTGCATTCACCAAACCTAATGGCCTCATTATGGTTCTTGTGTAATTGCCGCAGTGGCTGAAGCGCTGAAGGAAGCCACCGCACTCCACCTTCACAGATCATAATCATGTGCTTGGCCACTGATCCTAACCGGAGAGTAAAAGTGGACTAACACAATTCATATGAGAAAAAAAAAACAGCATGCGGCGTTGTGTCAGTGTGCACACACTACTGTCACTGTCATCTTTTTATCCACAGCATCGATCAGAATCCACCTCTGTCCTGTTGCCATAAATCAGTGATTATTTGTTGAAGATCCACAAAAGCATTTTGGCTTCTCCTTGAGACTTTAATACAAAAAAAAATCTAGTTAAGATGACATTTTAAGTAATTTCCTATATAATTGTAAAGCACAGTATTTATAAGAATGATTATTGAATAATTTATTCTTTTTGATTGAACTTTCTGAATACTAATGTACATTCACAAAACTTCACAACATAAGAGACCAAAGAGCCATTAGAGAGCACAGATTTCGGTCAAGGCAGCTAACTGTGTACAGCGGTTAACTGAAACCTTTCCTTCATTTGTAAAAAAAACGCCAAGATACTCGAACTCCTCCACTTGAGGGAGAACCTCATCCCCAACCCGCAGGGAGCGCTCCACCTTTTTCTGTCTGAGGACCATGGTCTCAGATTTGGAGGTTCTGACCTTCATCCCAGCCACTTCACATTTGGCTGAGAACCACTCAAGTGAGAGCTGCAGGTCACGGCCTGATGAAGCCAACAGAACCACATAGTCTGTAAAAAGTGGGAGATCTAATCCTGAGGTCACCAAACCAGACCCCCCCAATGCCCTGGCTGCATCTAGAAATTCTATCCATAAAAAATATGAACAGAATCATAAGAAAGGGCAGCCCTGGTGGCAATGTGGGCCAAGTTCTAACACCGGTCAGACAGGGACCGAACAGCTATTTTCAGTGCATCTGGCACCCCATATTCCAGGAGCACTCCTCACAGAACTCTCTGAGGCATAGGGTTCAGTGCCTTCTCAGATCCACAAAACACATGCAGACTGGTTGGGCAAACTCTCATGCACCCTTCAGGACCCTGCTGAGAGTGTAGAGCTGGTCCACTGTTCCACAGCCAGGAGGAAAACCACACTGCTCCTCCTGAATCTGAGACTTGACTTTCCAATGGATCCTCCTCTCCAGTATTCCAGAAAAGACCTTACCAGGGAGGCTGAGGAGTATGATCCCCCTGTAGTTGGACCACACCCTCAAGTCCCCCTTCTTAAAGAAGGGAACCACCACCCTGGTCTGCCAATCCAGAGGCACTGCCCCCGATGTCCACGCAAAGCCATTTCAGCCAAAACAGCCCCACAAGATCCAGAGTCATGAGAAACCTCGGGCGGATCTCATCCATGCTTGGGGCCTTGCCACCCAGGAGGTTCTTGACCACCTCACTGACCTCAGCACCAGAGATGGGAGAGCCCACTCCAGAGTTCCCAGACTCTGCTTCCTCAGAGGAAGGCATGCTGGTAGAATTGAGGAGGTCCTCGACCTATTCCTTCCACCTACCCATAACATCTTCAGTCGAGGTCAGCAGAGCACTGCCCCCACTATGTTAGCAGTGCACTACTTCCCCCTGCTGAACCTCAGGATGGTGGACCAGAATTTCCTCGAGGCCATCTGGAAGCAGTTCTCCATGGCCTTGCCGAACTACTCCCATGTGCTAGTTGTTGCCTCAGCAACCGCTGAAGCTGCATTCCGCTTGGCTTGCCGGTACCCATCAGCTGCCTCCAGAGTCCCACAGGCCAAGAAGGCTCAGTAAGACTCCTTCTTCAGCTGGCCCCCGGTAGGGTCTTCCAAGGCAAATTGGTCCTAGGTGATACATCAGACTAAGAGCAATTCAGAAGACTCTTATGACTATGCCTTCTTTTGGGCCCACCACCTGCAGGAAGGGCCATAAAAGTCTGGTGCTGTGTGGTTGTTGTTCCTTGCATCAATTCTGAGCTATCCTTAAAATCTAATTGAAATCTGTTAATTACTTTTTTATTAATGTTGCGAACTAACAGACAAACAATTGTCAGCAAAAACAGAACCTCCTTGGTGGAGGTAAAAAAATCGTGAAAATGATCAAATTCTGAAGAAAATGATCAAGGACATGAATTCAAATAAGGAAAATATTACAAGTGAAACAAAAAATGAGCATAAAATAAACAGTATGTTCAAGTAAATAAAAATAATCCAACAAAATGAACAAAATTGAAGAAAAATTAAAGTCTCCATAGTCTGCTTCAGAGCCACTGGTGTGAGCATACTGTATGTTTGGGAAACACAGATCTGAACACATGGACTTGACCTGATGTCCCAGAGGCACACTGCATCCTGACCTTCTCTTTTTCTTAATGCTCTTCTTTGTACTGCTGATGTCTTTTGACATTTACCAAACATAGACACACGTGGCCGGAGCACAGCAGCTTCTCTGTGCTGTGGAATAAAATCAGACCACAGTGAGATCACACACCGCACCTCCTCCTCTTCTCCTGGGTCTGCCTTCGCTTGTCTCAGCCCCTCCCACATGATGATGTTCGCTCACTGGGTCACAAGCAAGGAATGCAGGGGCATCTCTGGATCCTCCGGGACATTCTGGATGATGAACATGTTACTTTCTATATTCTAAGGAATTTTTAATGCATCAACATGGGCATTTTCTGTAGAGGTTTGAGAAGGGCACAAAAATTCCAATGAAGTTGGGGCATTAGGTAAAACATAAATAAAACCACAATGCAATGGTATGCATATCCTTGTCAACCTATATTCATTTGAATCCACTGCAAAGACAAGATATTTAGTGTTCAAACTTATAAACTCTGTTGTTGTTTTTTTTGCAAATATTCACTCATTTTGAATTTGATGTCTGCAACAGGTGGGTGTCATGGTAAGGCATAAAAGGAGCCTCCCAAAAAGGCTCTGTTGGTCACAAGGAAGGATGTGGTGAGCTTCACCACTTTATGAACAACTTTGTGAACAAATAGTTCAATGGTTTAAGAACAATGTTTATCAACATGCAATTACAAGGAATTTATGGATTTCATTATCTACATCCATAATATTATCAAAAGATTCAGAGAATATGGACAAATTTCTGCGAACTTCTTTGACCCCCTCAGACAGCACTACATTAAAAACCCACATCATTGTGTAAAGGATATGATGACGTGGGCTCAGGAACACTTCAGAAAATCAATGTCAGTAAC
The DNA here is from genome assembly GCA_029823295.1 of Pseudamia nigra. Lineage (NCBI taxonomy): Eukaryota > Metazoa > Chordata > Actinopteri > Kurtiformes > Apogonidae > Pseudamia > Pseudamia nigra. The sequence continues at coordinate 9,404 of JAQQAE010011583.1, read as the reverse complement.
ACAGTTCATCTCTATATCTATAAGTACAAGTTAAAACTCTACCACGCAAAATGAAAGATATGCAGTATATCAGCAACATCCAGAAATAACCCAAGCTCATCTGAGATGGACTGACGCAAAGTGGTCTGACCAGAACATATTTACTACTGTTACTGGAAATCATGGACGTCGTGTCCTCCAGGATAAAGAGGAAAAGGACCAGTGCAAAGTTCAAAAGCAGCATCTGTGATGGTATGGGGGTGTGTTTGTGCCTGCCATGGGTGACTTGTACATCTGTGAAGACACCATTATTGCTAAAAGGTACAAACAGGTTTAGGGCCAACGTATGCTGCCTCTAAGCAACGTCTTTTACTTGGACGTCCCTGAGTATTTCAGCAAGACAATGTCAAGACATTGCATATTCTGCATGTGTCACAACAGTTTGGGTTCAAAGTAAAAGAGTGGGCGTACTAGACTGCCCCCCTGCAGTCCACACCTGTCTCCCACTGAAAATGTGTGATACATTATGAAATACAAAATATGACAATGGAGACCCCAGACTGTTGAGACACTGAAGTCATATATCAAGCAAGAAGGGGATAGAATTCACCTACAAAGCTTCAGCAATTATTGTGCTCAGTTCATAAACGTTTATTGAGTGTTGATAAAAGGAAAGGTGATGAAACACGGTGGTAAACATGACCCTGTCCCAGCTGTAATGGAACGTGAGTGAAAATGACAATTATTTGAAAATGACAACAAAGTGTTTCAGTTTGAACATTAAATGTCTTGTCTTTATAATGGATTCAATTGAATAATGACTATAGGTTGGAAAGGATGTATTCTGTTTTTATTTACATTTTACACAACATCCAAACTTCACTGGAATTGGGGTTTGTACCCCACAAATGAACATAAAAAATATATGTACTATATAAATCAATAAAGGAAAAAGTCAGGATAGTGATCCAAACAAACTATGAATTCACCAAAAAATTAAGAGAAGACCCCATCCCAGGGTCACACTTATTTGCGGTTCACACACATACAGTCTTTTCATATACAGTAAAGGTGTGCAGTAAAGACACACAATCCCAGCCATACCCATCATTCGTATCACAGCTCTGTCTCACTCAGAACATTGTCATTGATGGAAACTAATGTTGACACATCACACACCCGGACCTGCAGTCAATTAACACATTGTCTAATTAAAGTGATCTACTGGTTTATCTATGAGAGATTGAAAGTGGCTGTAAAACGTGTCCACGCTGCATTGACTTTACAATCAGGTCTGCTTCTTTATTTCCATTTGGATTTTAATGCTAATAACCTGCTTACTCGCCCCCACACCCCCAAACCACACACACTCTCGGCACATTACCAAACAGATTGTGTAAGCATCTTTCATTGATGGTGGCAGGAGATAGATGCTCCTGATTTTGGATTCCTATTTTCTGTTAATACCCCACTCAAGCTGCACAAAATACTCCAGCAGTCGCTGTACGTGACTAAACTTCTGACTGTCCATAATATCTGGCATGAAACTCAACTTGAATAGTGCTCTTTAAATAAATCATCCCTCAACGGGGTTGTACGTCATAAACCTCCCCTGAGGTTTATGCTGAATTCTTTTGAATGGAGCCACATTACATTTTTAAACACAGTAATTGTCTCTTATTTACCCAGCCGCCATGCTGAGCTACTTTTAACATTTCATGATGCCTTTAGAGTTGGTGCAACTGTTTGGCAGGTACCACACTAATATAAAAGAGAGCGTGAGTGGTCATGGATATCAATGAATTATTAATTCCTGTTACTTTTTTAGGAGTTTTCTGAGATGGTGGAGCTTCTGCAGGAAAAATAAAGTACTAGCGTCACATTATTCTACTGAAGAAAAATCCATGAAACTAATAACAAAGCCAAAATAAAGAGGCTGCTAACAATCCCTTTAGTTAATCACTGGATACTGGTGAAACTAAAAGTTTGGCTTTTAATTTCCTCTCATGCAGTATTATAAAGGCACACACAGTACAAACAGGCACGCAGGTAAGACTTTAGTTCTTTATAAGTTGAGAAATGTTCCTTTAAAATAGAGGGTTGTGAGCCTCTAACTCAAACTAAAACTTGTCTGATGTGGTGGACCCATATGACGCCTGTTCATTAGTGGTTGCTGCTCATTAGGAAAAGCATAGAATCCTACTGTAAGAGGAACACTTGAACACACCGGGCTGCATCTCTACATTTCTTTTCGCCAGAGTTGAGGGGTGGTCAGTGTGAGATACTCAAGGACCATCCTCACAACCTGACATTGAGTAACAATGATCAGTCCACACAAAAATATCATGATTCTTTGCTCTCAATATAGGCTGTATGATTCTTTAAAATAATTAACAAGCTTGATCAATACCCCACATGTTATTACTCAGATTGGTTTTGGTTTGGACATCAGCAGAACAGAGAATCACACTCCAATACAGAGTGACGCAAGACACATTTTTCCAACTGCCACAGGCCCATTTAAAAGAAAAAAATAAAAGACTAAGACTGCAGCCTGTATTGTTTTAAAGCGTTATTTTGGATTCAGACCAAAATAGTGCATTAGCCACTCAACTGTCCCATTATAAATCCCATGGTGAGTAATGCAGTGCTATGTCAGCTCAACAGTCAAGAAATGGATAAGGTTTGGTGGAGTCTGACGTAATGACAGCTGGGCTGTTCAACCAGGAGTAAAGGAGTTTTTGTATAGATACCATAATGCTGCCACGTAATGGCATCACTGGCCAAAGAAAAACTCTCTCCTTCTCTCTTGGCTGTGTCAGTCAAGTGTCAAACTGCATTTTTGAAGGCTCGTGTTACTGCCAGGTCAGTTGCCTCTGCACTCATTGTGGTCTTGATCATGTTGAAGACCACTGGATAAATGAACGATAATCCCATGTTATTTCAGTAGCCTCGTCCAAATGTTGTAGCACTGTAATTAGCTGCTCCACCAGCTCCAGTTCTGATGGCATACCATGGCAAGTGACTTTTGGACACATCCACAAGCATAGAATCCAGACACTAAAGTATGACCACTGTGGAATTTCACCGTCAGTCTGTTGTAAAGTTGTTCCTGCTGTGTTTTAAGGGCACTGCTAAGTATTTGGTTGACTCTTCTGCTTCCGTAGCCTTTACCATGTCAGGTAGGTGCAACTAAACTAGCTGTTATCAGCAGTTGCAGAATGTGCCTGGTTCATGGCTAAGTTCATGTTACTGGCACTGTCAGGGACAATGCAAAATATCTACAAGTGACATTCATAGATGTGTTGGCGGCAGTGTGTCTCTGGTGTTATAGCTGTACAAAGCATAATGTTTGGCTCCATTGTGGAGGATGTGCACAGGTCTGTCATTAGTGACACACTCTTGCCTTTAGTCTCTTTCACAGTATTTTCATGTAAGGTATCATATTAAAGTTTAGCATTCCACAGTGACTTGGCAGATGGAATGTAATAGATTGGTTAAAAAAAAAACCTGCTGATTATCTGAAGTCCTCTTTGTGTACCGCAGTTAAAGGTCTAATGACAGTAAAATTTATTGGTGAATTGCACCTGTGCTTTGTCTGTTAGATTAATTGCCAAGAGGTTAGAGTTCGCTCTGAAGCTGGTGTCTGCAGATGCCTTTTCAGATGGGTGCGCTTAGTGCTTGCACTTCAGCTGTATTTCAGGATGAACTGGCATATTTGGCAAGTTACATCTTTTGTGAAATATGTCCACACACTTAAAGCTACAATATGCCGGTGGTTTGCTGCAGTTCCTCACTTGTTTTATTTATTGTTTTTTTTTGAGGTGTCAATGCATGTTGTTAGTGTATGATTACCAACTAGTCAACACCAAGCATAAAGCATCATCTCAGGGAAGCAAAGTGTACGCGTCAAGTGGTCGACTAGTCAACCATCATGGAAGAAGCTCACTTGTCTGAAGGTTTTAATGGAAATATTCTTATGGAGGACAGGACACATCAGTAGGTCGCAGTAGCAGACACACTCTCAAATAACACACTAACAATGAGTAGATCTCAGCCACACATACCATAGTGCACTGAACACTGTCCCGTTATTTCTTACACATTTTTATTATGTTTGCACTTTCTTCCACAGTTTCTTCTGTAAATTGGTTCTCTTTCTTGAGGTGTGGTTTTTATTGTGCCTTGTTGCTTTGTAATTTTGTTCTGCAGTGTGGGGAAGATGAACCCACCACCTGTCCCCACCTTCATCATCATCACCACCTTTGTGGGCCCTTGAGCAAGGTCTTTAACCCCAAATGCTCCCCATGCATGGATGGGTCACCACTTACCTTTATAATTTTGACCCAAAAAAAAAATAATTCTGGTGTTCTAAAAATACAGTAGTGTATGTGCATGTATATTTGACAATAAAAGGTAAATGACTTACTTTAATCTTCAATATTACATGTGAATGAGATATTCATATACGTAGCTGTAGCTAACTATAAGAGTTTGTCATATTTTGTCTTCTGCTGCAGCTGTGTGTAAACTTTAAACACATTTTGATGGAGGGCCAGGACAATATGCAAATACACACTGTGCCGTCTTTTGCTTGAAGGACTTTGGGGTTCTACATTTTCATCTCACTTTCCAAATCACAACACCTCCTAGGTTTCCTCTCCACGTCGTCTCTGAGGCTTTGGCCTTGAATTCTGAAACACATAATGACTGGGCATAAAATAAAATCAGTAGAGAAACACAAAGAATTAACCAGATACTTAGTTTTGTGAAATATTTTGAAGCTGTGGTGAATAGAAGTCCTTAAAGTTTTTTTTTTTTTTTTTTTTCATTTTATTGTCTTCACTGTTACCAGTGTGAAAAAAGGACGTGGCACTACCCCCTCCACTGGGCGGTTCTGGGAGCCCCACACACCCCGGCTTTTTCTTCTTATAAAAATTTGACATGGGTCAATTTGACCTGAAAACCATACAAGGCTTGGCATTACATGACAAACACATTTAATGCAGTATTGTAGCATGAAGCAGACCACCTGTAAGTGATTTAATATCATTTGAATAATTAAAAAATGTGCAACTCTGAAGAGATCATGTGAGATTTCGGAATCAAAATACCGGAGTTGAACTTGCTGGAAAAGTGCAAGAGTTAAATTAACTATACAGTGGAGTAGTAATCAAAGGATCAAAGCACTGTCATTGCCATGTAACCAGAGTTCTCCATTCATTTCCTATGGGAAAAAATGATCAAAAAGCTTAATATTTTTAAAATGATAAAGGTTATAATTATGAAAAGCAATAGCAGAGGTGTCATGAATAAAATTAAAAATTTGAAGTTTGAATGGTTTGAATCGGGCAAAAAATGTAGGATCATTTGAACAACAAAAAAACATACGGAAGTGGAAAAACAGGGAATACAGACTAAACACAACAACAGTGGGATTGCTGCACGACTCAGCAATCCCACTAATTAGCCTGAACAACAGTTGCTACAGTTAAAATAATGTGTTTCTGGTCACTGTGTTAAAAATTACTGTTAAAAGTTGTGCTAAACAACCTTGAGTTAGTTGTTTCAGCTGATGGTTGCTTTGAAGGATCTTTGGGCACACTGGCACCTGGATCTAACAGACCTCAAACCGTTGCCTTCTGTAATCACGTTTGTTTAGCTGATACACCGAGCACGAGGCTGTCACTCTGTGTTGCCAGTCGCCGTCTGTCTGTTTTCAGTCTAGAGATGAAAAGAGCACCTCCGTCCACCTGCATCACTCATTACTGCTGTCAGATACAACTGCAAAGATTCTGGAAACGAGACCGCCACTGCAAAGATGACAGTTCGGCGCCGTCACGTTTATGCTGATAAATGGCTATGATGTGTGAACAGAACTGCTTTTTGTGTGCATTAGTGGATATGTATGAATTCTGTGGGAGTGTGTGCAGAGCAACACATACTGTATGTGCTAATGTGTTTTACTGCTAATGGATATCAGCTGCCACTAACACATTAGAACCTAATGAAGTAAGATGAATTAAGAGTTATCAGCTTTGGCTTATTTAACTGACAAAGAAATCATCAGAGCTTGAGCTCAGAAAAGTTTTTATTAATTTCCCTAGTGGCTAATTTGTTTGCAGCTACTGTATAAAAGCAGAAAAATCAACAGTGAAGCAAAAACACGTAAATGGATAAGTAGTAATTTGTAGCAGGTCCATAATGAAATTTCCTCTCTACCTTTGCATTAACTAGGCAGCTAAATAATCTTTTTTTTCTTGAACGTATAATGTCTTTCCCATGTGACCCCTGCATGGACCCACTCAGTTTATTTTCCTACTCCCGCTGTCTCACTTTATTCACAGTGTCTTGAGTCGAGGTTGCACAGAACACAAGCTGTAATGTTGAGTAATGAGCGGTAACAGGCGTGTAACTAAATAAATACCCTTAGCCTGACACTTTTTACGTGCTCCAGTTTGTGAGCCCCTTTCTGCCTGCGTCAACAGCTCAGTGATTTTCTGCAGCGTGGCCTGTCGTGCTGAGAGCAGCACATAAAAGGCAACATCAACAGTGGCGTGTTCCTTTTCAACGTAAAGCTTTATCGCCTTTTTTCACCGCTTGTAATGAGCAGAACTTCTGGAATATTCAGATGATGTGGATGATCATGAAAAGTACTTAAAGTAATTCTGAATGCCTCTGGCATGTTGCCATACAGATGGCTGTTGAATGGATTATTATTGTGAGATATATTTGGTATTACATGGGGATAATTTATTATGATAATCTTTTCTCTTTTGTTTCTGAAATGATTACATCCCAACTTTTGTTCATCTGATTTACCTTGATAAATTGTCGTACATGTACTGTTATCTCACCGAAACCTTTACGTACACCCTTCCTACCACATATTAAAACCATGAAAAATTAGGTTTTTGTGCTTTTAACATGATAAAACATGTTCCTGGGCCTAAAATAATGTAACAGTATCTAAACAGTCAGTTCAGGGACAAACAGCTGAATCTCACTGAAAACCCACAGTTTACTTTCTCCATAAGATGTGACATCACATCAATGGTCAATCACGTCAGCCTGAGGCCTTGGCCCCGCCCACCGGGACTCAGGTCAGCATGGTTCACCTCACACCAGTAAGGATTGGTTTGAGATGAATCAGTATCTTCTCGGATTTGCATAAGCAACACCCTGTGAATCCTGATTGCTCAGACAACGCTGTCACTTAACAAGGGGCAGGGAGGGATCGAAATGGGATTTTTTTTTTCAGCCAAGATTCAACGGAGGGAAAAGAAATCATCAAAGAAAACAACACTGAGAGGAATTTTGAAGCTTAAAAACCACATTTATATCACCGTTAGAGTCCAGAAACTTGCACAGAAATGCACAATATATCATTTGTTTATTTTTCTTTTTATTTAACCAAGTAAGTCAATTGAGAACCAGTTCTCATGTACAAAAAAGGCACAAATAGAGACAACCATTCACACTCATTCATACCTAGGGGCCATTTAGACTGACTAATTAACCTCGTTGCATGGATCTATTGCAAGTATCTAATCAACCAATCACACGGCAATAACTCAGTGTGTTTAAGCAAGCAGACATGGTTAAGATGAATTCAAACTCGGCTGGACTGAGTATGTCACCAGCCTCTGATCTACTGGGATTTTCACACATAACAAAAGGTCAGAGGAGAATGGTCAGGCTGGGTCAAGATGGTAGAAATGCAGTAGCAACTCAAATAACATTACAACCAAAGTATGCACAGTACTGTGTCTAGACACACAACACGTTGAACCTGCAGCAGGAGCAGACCACACTGGGTGCCCCCTATGCCTGTTGTCATGTGCAGCATCCGGGTGATGCCATCATGCCAATATGGATCAAAGTCTCTGAGGAATGTTTCAGCACTTTGTTCAATCTATGACACCAAACATTCAGGCTGATCTGAAAGCGAAAGGGCCCGACCTGGTAACAGCAAGGTGTACCTAATAAAGTGGCCAGTGAGTCTGTATGCACTGGCTTTAACATTAAAGTAAACTAACACATTTTTAAAAGGTCATAGAATAGGACAGAAAATATTTTTATCCTTCACTGTACAGCACCGTGCACAAGTTTGTTGTTTTATCAGACTATGATAACCATATGCACCTACAATACCCGAGTTCAGTTTCTCTATCCACACTCAGGTCTGATTACTGCCATACCTGATCTCAATCAAGAAGTCACTTAAATAGGACCTGCCTGACAAAGTGAAGTAGACCAAAAGACCCTCAAAAGGTAGACATCATGCTGTGATCCAAAGAAATTCAGGAACATATGAGAAACAAAGTCATTGAGATCTATCAGTCTGGAAGATGTCAGTAGCAAGGGCCACCCGTCCCCCCTCCCCAGTTTAGCAGAGCCAGCTGTGCTGAGTGTAGGATCGTCCATGGTCAGGCATACGCATGTCAGCAGGTGCCACACATCAGACATGTACACGACTCCACCCACCAACTGTTGCATGACCGCCCTTCTGCCTCTACTGTCGTGTTGCATGCAGGTACAAATGATCTAAAGCTTCAAAAGTCAGAGAGCCTCAAAAATGACTTCATCACCCTTAGCAACAATTTCAGTCAGCTAAACAAACAATGCATCATCTCAGGTCCACTGCCCTCTCCCTGTTTTGGAGACAAAATTCAGCCACCTAAGACAACTGCACATCTGGCTAAGGGGTTTTTGAACCACCATGAATCTTTCTTATGTTGACAATTATACCACATTTTATGACAGACACTGCCTTTTTAAAAAAAGATGGCCTCCACCCAAATTACAAAGGATCTTGTATTTTATCGACAAACATTGATCTTGCTTGATGCTTTGCTACATGACAGCATGCCAGCCAAGGTACATCTCCTCCCCGAGTCAAAACCTTTTCCCCTGTACACTAAATTTGTTAGGATCACCAATAACCATAATAAATGCCCTGGACCTCTGAAAGATGGCCTGAACGATGTCTCCGCTGCCTACATCCAACACCTGATTCAAAGACAGTCATCCCACCACATAACACACCCACAACTTTTAATATGGCACTTTTGAATGTTTGCGCTCTGTCTAATAAACCTTTTATCTTTAGTGATTTGATCTTAAATAACAATCTTGACTGTGTATTTTTAACAGAGACCTTGCTTGGTACCGATGCACCAGCTGTTCTCACCGAGGCATCCACACCAAATTTTAGCTGCTTATTTACTATTAGAGGGGAAAAAAAGGATAGTGGAACTGCATCAATCACCTGTAGCTAAATAATGACAAAGGAAATTACTGTATATTCAACAATTACACAATATTTGAACATAACATATTTGCTTTTAGTAATGTAATGTACCGTCATTTCCGCAATATTAGGCGCACCTAAACGCCGTCAATTTTGTCCAAATATGACACTG
>JAQQAE010011582.1:0-13547 GCA_029823295.1 Pseudamia nigra | reverse complement strand
AAAATTCAGTTTGGCAGTTCCTATAATACTCTCTCTCTTTCTCTCATGTATACCATCTACTGGCACAATGGACTGTTCAACATCTCGTCCCGTGTTTCTATGATTCTCACATTTATTATAACTGAACTCAGTATTTACATTGCCTAGAGCTACTGTAATTATCCACACAGTTGAATATCTTTTTGATGCAATGTGTTTTGTGAACCACACTGTCTGAGGTCATTTGCGCCTTTAGCCTTTGTTGTTCAAACATTGCTGCACCGCTGAGCAGGTTGCTTCATCACATGGGGGTCAGCCATTGCAGAGGCTTGTTGCATCATTGTGCACAAAGGAAATCTGTTTAGATAGTGGTAAACAAAATGCTTTATTGGAGGCGATTCACTCGCTGGCAGATATGTGGACTGTGGGGAAAAAATAGTAATTATATAATATGTCTTTATTCTAATCTTTTTGTCTCTTATCAAAGTACTGTAGTTTGTGTATACAATGGTGCACACACTCTAATGCAACTAGATAAAATCACTTTCTTTTTTTTCTGCATCTTATGACAGAACGCTGACAGAACCTTGGAATTTCATAACATTTTGACTAATCAAAAGAGAGTATCAGTTTTTTCCCCTTTTTGTTTCCTTTTCTGTTCATCGGGGTAGTGTGGTAATGTTGTGTTGAACTAGTATGGCTTAAACAAAGTGATTAATGAAAATATTTAATGATTAGTCAGCTGCTCAGTTAATGTGTCTCAAGAGATTTTGTTGTTTTCAAAATTGCTGGTGAATTATTATTCTGACTATACGGTTGTGGTCAAAATAATTGTAGTCCAACATCACTAGGCAGATCACTGTTTTTGGTCAAAATTATCAATCAATCAATCAAACTTTATTTATATAGCACCAATCATAATCGCCAATTATCTCTTATAGTTATGTATTATAGTTCCAGTGGTATATAATTTAGTAGTGGGTGTGGTAGAGAAATAAAATAGAAAGGGGCATTTCTCTCTGTAAATCTGAGTAAAATGTGCCGTTCCAGACATTGTTCAGAAGAACAGCGTATGTAGATGAAAAGTTGATTGAAGAGGGGAAAACATACAAAGAAGTGCAGAAAATGGACTGCTCAGCTAAAATGATCTCAGTCGTTATAAAATACCAACCAAAACCTGAAAGATGTTGAGAAAATGGAAAACTACCATTTAAATGGACTAAAGAGTAATCAAAATGCCCAAGACTCAGCCAATGATCAGCTCCAGGGAGATCAAAAAAGTTATAGAGTTACCTGTGAGTACTATAATAATTAGAAGATGTACTGTATATGTGAAGCCAACAGTAACTCTCCCCGACATTCCCTTTGTTGGAAAAAAAAAAAAATATATATATATATATATACTGAAGAGGTTACAACTGTCCAAAGAACACATTGACTTGCCTAAAGAGAAATGAGACAACTCTTTGTGGACTGATAAAAGGACGAGTGTTTCAACAAAACAATGACCCCAAACACACTAGTAAGTGAGCACAACCTTGTCTCCAGACCAACTTTATAGAGTGAATATCCTAATCCCTGGACCTTAATCCAATAGAAAATTTTGGGGTGATGTCAAAAATGCTGTTTCTTAGACAAAAACCAAGAAAAGCAGAGGAATTTCGTTCAATTGACCTGGGCTGGAATATCTGTTCACAGATGCCAGAAGGTGGTCGACTCCATGCAACACAGATGTGAAGCACTTCTCCAAAACAGAGGTTATACAACTAAATATTGGGTCAGTAATTCACAGGAAAATGAAATCTTAAGCATTTTTTGCTGTTCATAGAGTAAAGAAAAATGAATACACTGCGCTTTTTCAGGCAACCTAATATTACTTTTTCTTAACTTGCTCTAAAGGAACAACAAATTTGATCATTTTTTTTCTTCATGTGTTGATTTGGAATAGAATGTGCAGTGTTTGCAATGCATTTGTGTGTATGGAAATGAAAGCTATTATAAGGATTTCGAGCTTTACTCACTTATTTAAATGCACTGCTATTATTCTGAGCACATCTGTATTTGCAACTTCTGAGGCCTGAAAAACCTTTGCACACTGTTGATTTTTTTGGGTTAAACTTAATCTCATATTTTCAGGATCTTTGGGATGCAGGCCAGTATAAATGGAAATGAAACAGTCCAAGGCAGCAATGACACACAGACACATGTATGTAAAAAACATTAACACATTGATTGCATTGACATGTTGCAGCCCGAATATCAAGCAGTGGAATTTATACATATACACTACCAGTCAAATGTGTGCACACCTTCTGTTTTTCTTAGTTTTTTTTTTTATTACTTTCAACATTGTACACAATACTGAAGACATCCAAGCTGTACAAGAGCACGTATGGAAATATGAAGTGAACAAAAATCTTGAAACAATCCAGAACATGTTTCATTTTTGCCCAAAGTAGCAGTATTAAGCTTTGACAACTTTGCACATTCATGGTTTTCAAATCACACATCTGCTTTTTCAAGAGTTCATTTTTGCCATTTCAGGGTTGGGTTCTAATTTCAATCACTTCCTGTGCTTTTGACCCTGAAACCACAGAATCCCATATTTAGTTAACATATGAAAAGTGAACAGCTGTGCTTTGTGATGTGACTAAGTTTTGATAATCAGACAGGTTATTTCATGTTGTCAGTGATGCACAAATAAATGCCAAAAAGAGCAAAGAGAAACACACTGCCCTCTGGTTTCAGACTAGTTATAATGAGGATGTTTATTATTGCTGCTATATACTCTCTGTTGGGATGAACAGACCAGTTTTAATACATTTGCTGGTAGCAGTCACTCCTTCTTTTCTTATAAAACTAGAAAAATCCTCCATATTATATGTGGTGCCGATTTGGGAGTCCATCAGTACTAAAAGTGTTCAGTTAGGTCACCGTGACCTGCAGAACTTTGTGTCAAGTGTTTTTCTGCCACTGTGGGGTCATGATAACGGACTAAAACCTGCTTGGATTGCTTTCAGCCCCAGCTGATCTTGTGAGTCCTGAGTGGGTGTGCTGCTGCAGTTACCGTATATTCCATGTTACATTGTTCCGTAATGTGTTTGATTATATTTACCATCCACTTTATTATGTTGTGTCATTTTTTGAAAAAATCATGTTTTTGTCCTTTTTAACATGTTAAAACATCGTCCTGGGCCCTAAAATTGTGTTGCATGATCACAATAGTCAGTTCTAAGACAAATAGTACAAAGTTTTCCTGATCAGGTCAGCTGACTGACTGAAAAACTGCAGTTTGCCTTCTCCTCGCTTTTGACATCACGTTACACTGTCAATCACCTGAGCCTGAGGCCTGGGCTCCGCCACCCACCTGGACTCAGGTCCGCGCCACCTGTTATCTGCTAAAAAATGTACGGTGTCCCAGCAAACTGCGGCTGCATCTTACCCTACCCTTCCCAACACAGACTAACATTAATGATCTTTTGTTTAAATATGGACTCCAAACTGCAAATTAGTTTGTCATATTTCATGGTGGTTTTGCCTGTGAACTACTTCTGTGGTTCATCTTGGACACAGTGTCCAATGATCTTCCAGTAGATAAATTCAGTTTCTGTTTTATGGTGGAGTCTGTGGAATTAGATGGGGTCTTGTAACGTTAAGTAACACAAACTGTTATTTGTCCTGGATATGTAATTGGATATGTACAGTATACTCAGTAATACTGCTGAAGGCTGTCAACACGGAGCACTAGAACCAGAGATATTAACTATAATGTGGTGAACAATGTATTTGTATAAACAGCTGATACATAAATAAATACTGATCCTAATAAAAAGTGTTTGCAGAACAGTTTCTTACCTTTTACCTGCACAGTTCACGTTGTGGAGAAAAGTTAATCCAGAAGAAATAAACATCTAATTAGTGTATATCAATGGCCTTCAGATTAGCTCAAGAACAGCACACAGATTAAGAATAGGATGTCACTAAAGTTCATATGTGAGTGAAAGCAGTTGAGCAAATACTTTTGGCAATATAGTGTATATTATTGAACAATGTTTAATAAACATCTTGCTGACAAAATGTCAAATTTTTTTCATATTAATATACCGTAGTGGCATTTTTTGTAATACTTATATTATTACTAACCTATGATGATATTTAGGGTGCACTGTGATTAAAAACTAGTAAGGATTATTTTTATACCAAAAGCTATGCATTTGTCTTTGTTAGAGTACTGAAAATCTGTGTGACTTTCCTTTTATAAACTTACCATAATGTGCTCTGTTGTTCTGTGCATTCTTTAGTGAATACACATCCAGACACACAGCCTGTAGGTCCAGATGGTTGATCATGCAGTGAGGTGGGTTTTACTGTACATCTGGTTAATTTTTCTAAGAACTGATGGAACAGAAGAATTTAAAAAGTTGGTAAAAATAGAGTTTTAGGGGAACAGTTGTATTATTTTGTAGTTACAGAAGTCTACATTGAGTGTCCCTACAGCGCACATTTTATCACATTCACCTTTGAGTAAAAACAGTACATAATAGCATGCAAGCAGTATTGTGCAGGTAAGTCGATTAAATGATTGTGAATTAACGCAGGAATGCATTTATTATGCAACGACATATAGACTCGTGTTCCAAAATATTCCAAAAGTAATTTTTTTGCAACTGATAAACCTATGATTAAATACTTATTGTTTCATAAAGAGACCTCTGTTGACACTCTGGTAACTTAACTAATATTACTGTAATGGTTACATTAACATTAGACCATTAGCCAATTCCTTTACTGTCTCACAGTGGTAAACAGTGACCAAAACATAAATGACCATTCTGCGACATCCTGCAGGAGCTGGTTCTGATAGGACTCTGAATTTCTGTAGAGAGGCTTTCACCGAATTCTGTGTTTCACTTCACTCTGGTCCCTTCAGGCTGTATTTGCATAATTCACACCCTCTGAACTCTGATTGGTCCGACTGCTCACTCAGTGCTATCACTCAGTGCTGTCACAGCCAACCGGAACGAGGAGCCGGGCGGACCAAAACAGGATTTCACCAGCCAAGGTTCAGAGAGGCGAAAATAAATCATCAAAGAAAACAACACTGAGAGGGATTTTGGAACATAAATACACACTTTTATCATCTTTTGGGTCTAGAAACTTAAAATATTATGCCAGAAGAATATGTCTCCTTTAATGGTATATTGCATTATCGAAGCTGTGCTGATTGAGTGCACTGGTGCATTGATGAATGCGAACCCACACGTGAGTAAAGATGTGCATATAGAGTCGTGGTGGGTGGATTGATCTTTAGTATTGGTAGCATTGATGCCAACATTGGTATCAGTATAAATCAATACTTGCGTGATGAGATCAATACATTAGTTTCAGTTTCTCTTCTATACATTCAGTGCCCAATTTCCATTACATGGCATTTGTTATGCAAACACCCCTCTCCCTTCACTCGTGCTCATTTTACAGAGGTGAGAAGTGATTTATAGAAGTGAAAGTAAGAATTACCGTAGTCATCTCCAGCAGTTTTTCAAAGTGGAATTGGTTGTTATAGTTGCAATTTCAGTAGACTGATTAAATATCAACTATTAAGGCAGTCAAACTATTAATTGACTATTTTATTGGAACAAAAAAATAATATATCTCAAACACAAAAGGGTTATTATATTCAGCCATATTAATCTGAAACATGAATATGGCTGAATATAACAACCCTTTTGTGTCAGCGGTCAAAGGAATATTAGGTGTCATGATCAGCCAGTTAAAGGAAAAAAAATTACAAGATCATTCAATGGTGATGAAATTCCAAATTTTCAGTTTTAATTCAAATTTGCTTATTGATGATGCATTCACCTCTTAAATTGTAATGCATTGTTCTGCCCTAAAATAGATAGTATTGGCAGTACTGGCTCTGAATTTACTTGGTATTGCGTTGGTAACAAATTTTCCAGCATCACAATTCTAATATAGAGAATAACACAGAAATGCTTAATTTTCCTCATAAACTAACTGCTGTTTGAAAGGGTATAAAGTTTATTAACAATAACTGTTAAGAATAAATGTAATATTTTGGCTGAATGTTGATTTACAAGACAAATTAGATTAGTATGAAACAATCATCACATGACACTGTATCATCAGATCTCACAGCCCAAAAGTGAAGCCCATAATGTGTCTGAAAGGGTTTTAATTCATGGTTGCAATCACAATTTCAGAGTGCCTTGTTTAGCTGGCAGAATATTTTTGTGCACCGAGCCAGAAAATAACAAGTATTGAATATTTGTGCTTGTTTGATAGCTGTGAAAAGTACTTGTAGAGAAAATCCGTCCTTTCCTGGCTGAGCTCCAGACACACAGCTGAATGACACTTCCTCAGACAGTTTCACGTCAGCTGACTCATAGAAAACTGTAGGACAGCAGCATCCCCAGACCCTGAGACACACAGTGTGTGATGTGTCTCTGTTTGAGTGTCCTGGCAGTGGCTGCTGTTCAGCCAGTGCAGTCTTTGTCTCTGTCCTTACGATGACAGATAATGCACTCTGATGCTCCTGTAGAGGTGTGCACGTAGAATAACACACTGGATTCCTGATGTTCTGCATCTGAATCATGTGATCCTTCAGCCCATCTGTGAGCATTTAACTATAAATCAAAGAGAAAGTCTTGTTGAATTTGCTTTGGAGAACATTTGAATTTATTTAGATTTAGATTCTGATGTCAACAAAAGACAATTTGTTAAAAAGTAAAATTATATTTTAGGAGTAATTGGAAAATAATCAATTATAGCAAATCAGTTAATTAAACCACTGCTTGAAGGGCTGCACAGTTACAGTAAATGAATCATAATCACAATATCAGCAGGTGTATAATTACAAAAGGCTTCAATTGAAAAGGCTAGAGGCTAGCTAATCTTGAAAAAATAAACTGTTGAATGGCAATATTTGAGAGATGTACAGATTTTTTTCTTTCTTTATTTGTTTGTTTCTCTATAGCTGATGCTATTATTTAAACATGGCAGTAATTAATTAATTTGAGCTTGTCTTACTAGATCAGTGAAAGTTTGCTCAGGGTTGCAACATCCATTAATCTTCAGCGTGTTGGTGCATTTATTTATTTCTTAAGTGTTCTAGTGATCCCTGCTGGAAATACAGGTGTTTCCTCTCTGCCGCGGAGGCAATGTGGTCTCTCCTGTTGTCTTGAGGCCAATTTACACAAAAAGCTACTGGAGCGATTTCCATGAATATTGAAGTAAGGGTTTGACATAGGCCAAAGACACACCTCATAAATTTTCAGGCAGATGCATAAAAAAGGTACATGCTGGAATTGGATTTTTAATGTCTTTACATTTGAGAGTGTCAGATGAACTTGCACTTGAACTTATAATGGTAACAACCAGATTAATAAAGAAAAATCTGACTGACCTATGGACCTTTCCACACCGTCTAACCGACTTTGTAGCAGAGTCAATTTTCAGTTCAATTCAGTCGTATTTGTATAGTGCCAGTCATAATCCAAAATTATCTCTAGGGACTTCACAATATAAGGCTGAAGCCTCAAAGACTATACAGAAAGCAAATCCACCAGAATCTCCAGCAGAGAAAAATGTCCAGCAAAACCAGGGCTCTGTGTAAGCAGCCATCTGGCTCAACCGGCTGGTGTTAGTGGACAGAGGAGAGACAAAAGAAAAAACAAGAGGGGCAGCCCCAGAGCATATCTGCAATATGGCTGTTCCTCATGTCTCCACTTGTCTCCATAAACTGAACTTTGCAACTTTGTGCAATTGTGTCACACTCTTTTGCCATGCAGAGACAAAACACATGAGAATGTGTTATATTTTTAACATACTGAAACACAGTTAATATTCTAACTCTCATCATTTCTCAGTGTGGATGGCAGTATTTTCATTCAGGACTGATTGTATCACCCAAGTCAGGTTTGAACAAAGACGGGCAATCCGCCTTTTAGAGATCTGTGCCCTTCACACCGCCATGACTCTATTAACAAATGCATTCACACTGATCATAACAAATCCTTGGAATTAATAAAAAATGTTTTTGCTGTACACTGGTGTAACTTAACTAGGGTGGGCTATGGTTTCAACTGGCAATGCTAATCCTCTTTTTAAAATGGGATTAAAGTTCTGCAAATCAACATGATGCTCTCCTCCGCTGTTTATAATTATTTCATTATGCAGAGCTATGGGTGTTAACTGGGAAGAATTGATTGAAACAGCTGGTGACCTGATGAGCCTACTGTTGACTTCAGTTGGACTCCAGTAAGCGGGCCGTTGTGACTGCTTTTTATCCAGGTGTCAGACTGATTCTCATCCAAGTTGTATTTTTTTTTGGTAAATGGAGAGTCTCCAAGTGCAGTTGTACTGTACTTCCAGCTGCTTTGTCCATGTAGTTATTTGAAAATGTCACCAGAGATTATTGTATTTGCAAATATTGTTGCATACCTGGTGCATTTCAGCAGCTGAGATAATTTACTCATCTTTTAGAAGTATCATGCTGACACAGATTAAGCATTCATTAATATAGCAACACTAATCCAGGTAAATGTATGGCTGCAACTAATAATTCCCACTACTGATTAGTCCCTCATTTAATCCAATATGAACAAAAAAACACATTCTATGCATTTTTTAAGCCCTCTAAAAAGCCAAAGTGCCTGAATTCACAATCTGCTTGCTTTTATTGCACACTGTTGATGTTAACCTTAACACACATAATAGAAGTTCTTTACCACTACATGACATTTACCTCACCATCAATAACAACGACAATAAAAATAACTTCAGTCTTGCTGCCGCGGGGGTCGTGCCACCGTTCCTTCCCAACACCTCCGTTCCGGTTTGCTTTTATTACCCTTAACACCGCGACAGTGGTTGATCCTCGCGCCTCGGTATTTCTTTCTTTGCTCGGCTTAAAGCTGACACACTGACACTAACAAGCTGCACGCCTCGAATCTCCTCAGCTGCATTGTCTCCAGTGCCATAAATGCACCTGGCTTTGATGAGCGGCACAGGAACAACAAGTCATTTAGTTGTTTTGGTTCATTGAGCAGGCCTGTTTGTTAGTTAGCCCCTGGGTAAAGCTGTTTGCAGGAGACGGGCAGAAAAGGAGGGAAAAGAGCTGGCCTATTCCATAACACTTAGAAGGCATTTTAACCCATGCAGCAAACCCGTAGAACATCAATACGCACAAAATGAATAATGCTGCTTATGACATGCTAATTACAGCAAAAAGTAAAATGTACAAAGGATTAAATCTAATTTTCTTATTGTAGTTGCTGTCCATATACAGTACAACTGGAAATCCCTTATTGTTGCTTGCGCTCTAGTGCCTCATTATTATGTAGAGTTTTAGTCACTTTTTTACTTACTGTTTTTCTGTCCTCGCAGGCCAAGACTATTTGACAGCATTCAGCTCTGCCGACATTACTGTCAGATTATTAAAAACTTAAAAGAGAAGAACCAGCCCCTAAACTCAAAGTCTCAGTAAATAGAAACATTAAACCAAAATACTGGTCAAAATGACACATTTCTCAAATGCTATGCAGCTCAAGTATTGCTTTTTTCTTGCTGTGAAGTGAAATACTATGTGCAATGAAGTATGACGTTCCCTGAACCACATTACAGCCAGCTAGATATGTCATCTGTGTTGAGTGATGTTCCCACCTTGTCTGTATTGCAGAATATTTAACCTTATTCTCCACACCTGAAACGACACACAACGTAGCAGGTATTGTAATTTATTTAGATGGAATTCAGCCCAAGCATCACTCTTACAGATGGATGGAATGGCTCACAGGTTTTGACATAGAGGCCTCTATGACCTTCTGATTTCAGACTAAAAATTTCATCCCTCTGTGTGTTTGTGCAAAGATGTGAGAGAGGGTGTGACTCGGGAAGAGTATACCTTATTCAATAATTTAGGTTAATGCCTGAAGGCGACAACCAATGAGCTTTCTGAAGTCTTAAAGGATAACCTTTGATGCTCATAGTAATGCCACGTAAGTTATTTCTTCTTAACAGTGAGAATTTGGCTTTTAATCAAAGGGCAAAGCCGGGGTCTATATCAGCAGTATTCAAAGCAGTCGTATAACCATGCATGGTAATGCTATGCTTGTAACCCCCAAGCTTAATGATGTGGGAAGTCAAACAATGCAATTTATTTCATGTACTTACACTTTTATCGGGCGCAGTGGGTAAACAGGTGTGAAAATGTTATCAAAGGATCAACGCCACTAGAATGTCATTTTTAAAAAAAACAAACAGCCATATATTAATTTAAAAAAGTGTCTAAATTTGGAATTGAGTGTAAATCCTTGCATCTTTTAAAACCGTCTAAAAAAGATGACGCTCCCAGAAATACTTGCCATTAAATTAACTAAAAGTTTTACTAACTTAAATAAGAAAAACATTTGCTGAAATTGTATAAAGTAAACAAAGTTAAATGAACAAAACTTAGTAAAGTAGGACACTTGGCAGAAAGTAAAACTGAAATTTTCACAAAATATCTTCGTCATCCCAGTGCGGCAGAATTTCTTAATGTGAAGTGGTTGTATCTGACTGACCAAACCAATGCATTTTAAATGAACTTATTCTTAATTTATTAATTAACTAATTTCTTACTTATTATTTTTTACAAGACTATTGATAACAGTAAAACTGTGCACTGTATGATTGTTACAGTGCAAAGTTTCCGTAGGCGTAGGTTTTGAGCTCAGGGAAAATTACCGATGAGTCTCATATCGGAGGATGTGGGTGTGGTTTGTGAAACTCACCCTATTCAGAGTTATCAGCTGTGTATCATGAGTTAATTTAAACAGCTGTGTGAATGCGGGAGTCTGAGACACAGGAGAGAACAGCTTGAGAACACAGCGTGAATCACAGCTCAGATACAGATTCAGAATTGAAGACTCATAGACACCCGAAGAGGGTTTTGATGCCAGCAGCTCGACAGAGTGAAGGCAGAGCTGAAAGAACTGAACCACTGCTCAGCGGAGCAAAGCACTGAACTTTTAAGTAGCACGCTGACCCTATTTGTATATATATATATATATATGCACCTTTTTAAAAAGTCTGAACTACATCACCCAGCATCCCATAGCGCATCGGGTGATCGAGATACTGAAACTATGTGCGCGGACTGCTGGAGACGGGGGGCCATGGCCGGGCATTGGATCCAGATCCGAATGTGTGTCGGTAACTTTTTGCAAGCACACACTCCCATCCTCTATAAGACAGGGCAAAACACACCACTCAGGGCTAGTGTAGCATATAAATCAAGTCCTGAACACACACGTAGGGTTCGATGAAGGTTTAGTTACGGGGGTTTAGCTTGGTAGCTTAGCCAGCAGGCTCAGGCCTAGGCATCCTGGAATGGAATCATAACATTTGTTAGCTAGCCGGGAGGTGAACCGTAACAATGATACATTACTTGACCGGGCTATTATTCAGTCTAGTCATCATACAATGTAGAAACGTTTGTTTCAACATTGTTTCCTGAAAGTGAAATTACAAAGGAGTTAATTGAATCTAATCACAACTGGCCTCCTTTGAAGGTTTTACTGATTTAACTAAGCAGAAAACTGGCTGAAGTGAGTCTGTGTCTACCAACCCAAATGAGTAGTAGTTTTTTCAGTAATTTTCTCATCTTATTAACCCTTCCATTAATCACCGAATGTCATGCCTGTTCATGTGTGTATGTGCACACGCAAGACTGTGTCACCCATGAGCGCCACGGCTCTGCAGATCATTAATCAACTCAAGGCAAGCCAGCTAGGGGCTTCCAAAATGTCAGGGGGGGGGAGGCAAGAGTTTGCTGTGCTCTGCGCTCCTGAATGCTCCTGCACCAGGGAGCTGAACGCATCACTCTCATCGGTCCCAGATGGTGCGCAAGAGCAGGAAGAGATTGTAGAGGTTTATGTGTGTATATGTGCTGGAGGAAACCCAGTATGTCTGCAGGAGCTGGCTAAATTGACACAAAAACCAAACACATTTTCACAATGTTATGCCAGGCTAAAATTAAACATTTAAGAGATTTAACAGCTTTTCCAAACTCTTTTGAGCTGGTATCAGAGCGCCTATTTCACACTGAGGCTGGCAGTAGTGTTTAGCTTTTATTCTGATTCCACACAGCTTCTAAACATCAGTACAGGCTACAATGACATCTATTCATCTATCTTAGTGCTCACTGTGACAGGGTGACAACAGGAAAGGAGAAAAGGAAACTTTAAGATAAGAAGAAAGAAAAGAGCACTGGTTCACCAGAAGCGAGTGTATTTATACTGAAGGTCAACACTAACTTCTCATTTTGCTCAGACAATTCTGAAGATTATTTAGTCTTATGAACCCAAGAAAAGTGATAAGACATTTTGAACGTGAAAATTCAGCTCTGAGATTCAGAGTAGGAGTTATTTGACAGTGGTTTCCAATGTCTGCTCCCAGGGAGGAACAGAGGGGCAGAGGCTAGATGGAAGACTTAGCACAGAGCAGAATAAGGTGTTAGATCGGGACAGGAACAGAGGTTCATTCTGCAGAGATGGAGCCATAGCACAGGTGTCAAAGATTATGAGGATTATGGAAAGGTGTGGCATTCACTGCGCCTTCCACACAAGGTTGAATTTCACAGCTTTAGTCTTATTTCTATTGTTTTGTACCACTGTTCACATCAGTAAACAGTGACTAAAAATAAACCAGTCAGTTCAGGCAACACCATAGAATACAAATTACATTTTGCTGGAATTCTGTACTGTGGCACAAGATAGAAATACTTCCATTATCACAGTTGGCTCTAATTTCATAACACATCAGTGAATGTTGAACATAATTTTTCCAGTCTGTTTTGCCTGTTCTAAATGATTCCAGCGTCAGTGATGCTGTAATGATTGTTAGCAGTCTTCACATAACTGTCAAAGGTGAAATATGGAGTAATATTTAATGTAAACCACATATGGGGCGGCATGCAGGAATAGTGTTACCTTTGAGCTATGCATCTGTCTAAGACATCTGCAATAGCACTAATAGTTCTGACTGTATCTCACATTGGTGCATTAGTGTCATCTATAAAGTCACACTTTTGAAGGTTTAAGAGACATAAGTTTATGCTTATAAATGGACAAATTGTAATTAATGGTATACATATTGATAAGCAGATCTTTTTTCAGATTTGGTTGTTAAAATAAAGTTATAATTTGGTTCCCCTTTTATAATACAAAAATACATAGAAATAAAAGACATTTTCTTTTCCATGGTCTTTTCCACAATACTTACTAAGCCTGGTGGCAGTGTGGTCTGGTGGTGAATTAAGAAAATGTTAAAATGTTTTTTGTCATTTGTAAAAATTGCAATCCTGTACTTGGCAGAAGTGTGGGAATTACACTGCCTGGCAAAGAAAAAAGTCACCACCAAAAAATAAGGTCACATACTCTATTCCACTATTTTGTTGGACGCCTTTAGCTTTGATTACAGCACGCATTGGCTGTGGCATTGTTTCAATAAGCTTCTGCAATGTCACAAGATTTATTTCCATCCAGTGTTGCATTAATTTTTCACCA
>JAQQAE010011581.1:0-13547 GCA_029823295.1 Pseudamia nigra | reverse complement strand
TTTCCAACCACATTTTTTCTTTGAAGATGATGGTTCCCCACTATCCTTATATCACTTGTTGCCAGCTGAAACATAATGACCCATGCAGAAATTGTCCAATGGGAGGCTTGTGCCTATTTGCTTACTTAGATCAAGGTGGTGACCTTTTTTTTTGGCCAGGAAAACCTTTCCCAGACCCTACATATGGGTACAGAACTTGAGTTGTATTCTATACTAGCCATGGGTGATGTGTTTATCCCTAACATATCAGAGGATGAGGTGTGTGGCTGCAAACACACCTCCAACATGTCTGCTGGTGGGTCCGACAAATCACACCCACAGAGTCCATCTGACCGGCGGTCGTGTACTTTGTTCTAATGGAATGGCCAACCCACTCTTGGGTCGCTTGGTTGTCATTCAAAGTTTTTTAAGGTGAATATATGCAAAAGTGTTAGCGTGCTACTTAAAAGTTCGACTCTCTGTCCATAGGTCGATGTGGTTCGGTTCTCTCAGCTCTGTTTCCTCTCTAGATTTTCCACCTGTTCTGTCAGTGTCTCAGTCCTAATTACTCTTCATCACTCTCCAACTGCTGCGTCCTGTCGGCTGCTTCATCACCTCCTCTTCAAACAGCTGTTTCCAATCCGCTAATGGGAGGGAGTTCACAAACCACACCCATATCCTCCAAAATGTCAATCATATCAGTGAAAACCTAGCTGAAAACCACGCCTACAGAAACTGGATCGTAACAATATAACTATATTTACCAGTGTTATTTTGAGTGTCTGAATTTGTAGCTGAAGGAGAAAATTTTGATGGTGCCGTAGCACAGATACAGGATGTGAGAACAATAATATTCATATTTCATTCTGTGTCTGTTTATAGCCAAAGTCTACTATTAATTTGGTGGTGGTTTTAGTACCTGTCGTTGATAGTCAGATTAAGACTTCATGGATTAACATTTGAATATCAGTATTATACATATTTCACTCACTTACAGTACAAGCTCCTGAACTGTATCACTTTTTTTACATGCACATTTGTGTCTGTGAAAAGAAAAGGTGTTGAAGAAAATTTGCATATGAGTAAATATTGTCATAATATAACTTGCATAATAGGCTCTGAAATTTAAAAAAAAATCAATTTATATAGTCACTGTTTCACTATTTAATATCCAAAATGTATGAATGCGTAAATATTAAATGATGCCTACTCTTTCACTAAGTCCATTTATAAAGATGTTTGCTCTACTGTCACACTGGGGGTTCTCCACGTCACACTGAATGACAATTGTCTCCCAATCTGCTGCTTGTACAAATCCTACTGGTACATAAATGTCATAAATGTGGTGAAAAATGGGAGTAGAGAGACTTCATCTGCCAAACATGGAGGTCAAACGTCCAAATAAATCATGTTTTTAAGAGGTGCTGCAAATAATTATGATGCTAAAAATGATAATGTATTATAATTACTGTGTGTCACTTCACAAAACAGAGACACTCGGACAGAGTTTTCTGACCAGTGCTTTTATTATCCAGATGAAATTATCATGACACGTGAGGTGAATATGTGAGCAAATACATGGGTCGTGTGGAAACAAATCACTGCAGAAATCTGATCGTCTGTTCAGAAAAAGAAGTACATTCATACTTTGATGTAATATTTACCATCAAATGCATGTTTGTTGCATTTTACATCTCCGGTTATTTAGAAATACTGTCAACAGATGAACATGAAGCTGTAGCAGAGATGCAGGAATCTACCACTGCATATCCATATCTATGATGCTAATAATGGCTACCAATGCACACTCAGCCAACTAATAACATCCAAAGTGGGTACATGTAAATGTATTTATTTGGTCTAAAACTATTTGATATGTTTTTTTTTGTTTTTTTTTTAGTAATTAATCCACAATTTGTTGCATTATATCTGTGATTCATCAAATGATATCTCTTGAAAATGGTAAGGTAATGTGAAAGGTGATGTGGCAACATTCAGTAAAATTTGGAAAATATTGCTCTAAACTGGTAGAGTGCAAAGTCCTGCAAACTTTTTTCCCACTCTCCTCTGGGTTACGAGACCAAATTTTTAGATACTACAGTATTTGAATTATGCACTATGAATCATTTAGATATATGATGTCAGTTGAAAAAACATTCTTTACAAGTCAAGACAGTTGTAGTTTAAACAGTAAAAAATATCAGCTAGTTCGGTGGGAAATGATTCAGTGAATATTTCCATTTTGTATGAACACCAAACTGCTGATTGCGCACATGTTGCCTTGTTCTCTTAGCCTCTGATGTCTCAGGGTATTGTCTGCATTTTTACATACTTTCTTAAATTCATTTTTTAAGGTACTTGTAAATAAGACAATATCCAAGTGTTTTACATCAAAATGTTTGGGCCATTCTCATCTTTATGGCTACTGATCCGATTTTTGTCCTAGAGAGCTGTGTAAAGAGAAAAGTTAGCAAAATACTGCATATTTAAAGTCCAGTTTTTAAATTTTTCAAATCGCTTGTGAAAACACGACTCTTGTGGATGAAGGGTTTTGGTTGAAAAAGGTTTAACAAAGTCTAAGCTCCACAAAAATAGTGGAATATATGAAGAAAATAATGGATAGGTGCAGAAAACATGCCTGAAATGAAATTTTGTCACATCATTTTTTGATCATAAAGTGATTCCAGAGTGCCAGTTGGTTATCAACTGTTGACAGACAGAGAATTCAATCGATTATGTGTGTGTCAGTTGACAGACAGGATTCATCCAATTACACAAATGTACTGACAGAAAGTGTTCTGCTACTGGCCCTATAAGTCTGGCTGTGAAAGATGTGGGACGTCAAGGGAGGGTGCAACAGAATGATGAGAGTCTCCCATTTGTGGAAGTATTACAACTGTTTTTTTGTGGTGGAAAATGACAGAAATATAAAAACATAACAAAAATGTTTGGGAAACTGCAACATTGTGTCCATCAACCTCAGAGAATTAAGAAAAAAGTAGTGAAAGAGGTTCATGTTGCAAAGACTCATGATTTCTTATTCATAGTCTGCATAATCATAAATTTTCAGTCTTGTCTCAAGTATTTCTAATCTTTGAATTTTTTAAATGTGAAAAAATCCTGTGTGTAAATATTTTCATGATTCAGCAAATGATCCACTGCTCACTGTTGACGCTAATGCAGTTTGTTCATGTTAGGTCCCATAGGTCAAAACCAGAAGGACCAGGACTTAGGCTCTCTTTTGTCATTTTGGCATCACGAGTTTAAGTGTTTTAATTTTACATGTGCTGTTTTTATCTATTTAATCCAAAATCGTGCTTTTCCCTAATGTCGTCCATGTAGTTCTGAGTTCTTTTATAAATTTTTGGACACACATCCACAGTCATGTCAGAGTCCAACCTACCGAGAGACAGTAAATGTAGATACTTGTCAGACGATGTTCACTGGTGATATGGAAGAAGTAAATCTAATTCCATTTGTGAGTCTCTGTCAGTATCTCTACTGTCACCAAATATAGAACCACCACATCCCAGATGCATCGACTGACACCTGTAGAGCTGAAAGATATGAAAGATATGAATTGATCATTTTGTACCAGACATTTTTCTTTTGTCTTCATAATGACAAGAACTCAGATTCTGGATTCTCTTCACTCTAATTCAGTGCTCCACAAAATTTTATAAAATCATAAAATCAAAGAGCATAGTTTTCCAGTGTTTTGGTTCTTTTTGAATAATTTATGCTTTTTTTTTTTGCTTCTTTAGTGCTGTTTTCATCTTGTTGTGTCTTTTATATTATTTTGTCCTTTCGCATATTTTTGTTTTGTTTGCTTCTTTTTTGCATTTTTCTGTAATTCTGTCAAAATGAATATGTTAATTCATTATTAATCTAAAAAACAATTAAAGGGAATTTCTAAAAAAAAAAAAACAGATGCCATCACGGCAATTGAGAGCTTTCATGGTTTTATTGAAAGGGCAAAAAGAAGCAATAATAAAGATTAATATCAGCAAATTGTGTCTTTTAAAAAAATCATTTACAAGGATTTATTTTTGCATCTTTCAGTCTTCGTACATCCTCTGTCATTTTAACTTGTTGCGTCTTATACTGACCAAGTAGCACCATCGATAATTATCTAGTTTTTCTAATTTCACATATATATATATATATATATATGTATATGTATGTTGTTATTGTAGTATGTATGTTGTTATTGTGTGAACGTTTTGTCATCTTGATCTAACTGCCAGCCCCCCAAAAGTACAGATAATTAGTGGTAAATAATTAATCAGCTGTTTCTGTCCCAGCAAACAGAGGTCACAGCCTCTGTAGATGATGACAGGAGAAAGATCTGGAAAAGCCAACGCCATCCTGTGAGGATGAGGATTCAGCATGGGTTGTTGGTTTTGTTTTATAGCGTCATCAATTTGTTGAGTATTTTTGGTATTTTTCTAGATTATTTTCTTTGCTTTCCCACTTTTTGTTCATTATTTTATCCACTTTTGCCCATTTTTTAATTATGTTGTTTAATTTGTTTATTCATTTATCAATTTAGTTTGTTTTCTTTTATATTTTATTTCATTTTTTGATTAATTCATTAATTTTTCTGTTTTTCTTGAATATTTTGTTTAATTTATCCACTAAATTATTCATTTTTGTCTGTTTTCCTTGATGAGTTTGTTCATTTTCTTCATTATGTTGCTAATCTTTCATTTTTTGCTCATTTGGTTCATTGTCTTGGTTATTTCACTCATTTTCTTGATCATTAAATGTCACCCTCACTGCACAAATAAAACCTATGCCCTTGAATGTAACACATATAAAATCAGTTTAGAGGAGTTGGACAAGACACAGTTGAAAAAAGAAAAGAAGAAGCTGAAGAATCGGAGCACAGCAACCCGTGACGAAGGACAGAAAGACAGCTGGGGTGGGAGAGAGCGAGGGATCATCCAGTCGGGATGACAGGGGCAACAGAGAGAGAAGAGAAGAGGAGGGAGAGATAGTGAAGCGAGACATCGATGACCTTCTTTTAGCTTTTAAACCAAGCTGTTCATGCCATCGCATCACTCAGAGACAAGAACACCTCCTCTACCCTGCTGCTGCGACATGAACATGACAGCAGCTGTCTGATATACCGGACAACGCAGTCTAATACGCACACACTTTCCTCTCCCAGTCTCTGTATGTGTGTGCATCTACAGTAAAACATGTGATTTTCATGTATTTCTAATCAAGCCTGTCTCATTAGATCAGATTCATGTGAGCAGCACCACATGACATGAGAACCCCCAGAACCAGACTTATCTTTATTTAATTGGTCATTACATTACGGACACATACTAATAGATATATATGGGCGCATCTCAAAAAATTAGAATATCATGGAAAAATGTAATATTTTTTATTTCAAAAAGTGAAAACTGTATTCATTCTAAACTCAGTCCATGTAAACACAAAAGCTTCAAGCAGTTTTTGATTTTAATTTTGACAATTATGACCTACAACTCAAGAAAATATACAGAGACATATTTTAAATAAACAGAATATTTGATTTCGAGTGTGAGTAAATCATGCTTTGTGCACTGCCATGAATCTCTCAGTACACACAACCACAAACTGATGAATGGACATTTGACCAGAAGACACTCACTGACAGCATCCACAAGGTGGAGAAGACACAGCAGATCATCCCTGACAGAGATGTGTGTTTACAGAGCGCTGGACCTAAGCAGATTCATCTGAAAGTTGACTGAAGGACAAAGTGTGGAAGTAAAAGCTGAACAAACAACACGAATGAGAGCAGCCTTGAGGAAAAAAGACCATTCAAGAACTTGGGGAACTTCACAGGCCTGGAGCCAGAGCATCAGGAGACACTTGATAAGGCTCTCCGCCCGCAGTGCTGGTTCTGGTTCTTCCTCATGAACCGTGACATCATCAGTAAGCGTGTCATATTCTAGGTTGTGAAACTGAGTGTGTTGTGTTAACTTCCACCTGAAAAATGTGGAGTAACGTCCTCCCACTTTGGTTCTGCTTAAACTCGTGTGAAAATGGGCTGGTTCGCCAGAAAGGTTCCAAGGTTCTGACACTCCAGAATGGGGCCAGAGCAAGAACCAGAACCGTGTCTGTCTGAATGCAGTAACAGAGTGTCCATGAAAAAGACAACCAGTGTCTCATTACTAGTGTCCAGTCACTGAACCATTGAGAACATCAGACCCACCTTACCTGGGTTAAGGAGAAGAACTGGACTGCATCGTTAGACTATGGTATAGATTTAAGACAAGGCACGTCAAGTCATCACTGACATTGGAGACTCCACACTAGACTTCAAGACACTTGGATTCAGTATCTCCAGTGTTCTTCCAAATTCTGGCACCTGGATTTACAAAGGAAATGTAAAATTTACTTTCATCTGGACACAGGACCACGCTGTTGGGTTCTGCATTAAGGAGTTGAGCTGATTCATAGATGCCGATGGTGAGGCAGTCTTGTGTCACAGCTGGCTAGCGCTAGCTAGCCGTTAGCTTCCCTAGCAGTAGCGCTAGCAGCTAGCGCTCTGACTTCCGAGTCATTCTCGTCGAGACCTGGAAGTGACGCAGACGTGACCTGGGCGTTGTTGTCCGGATAATTCATCGTTATGAGGTTCAATTTTGTTGCAGCTTTTTTTCGTCTGTATCCGAATTTGTCGTGGTCAGAAGCGGTCGCTGTCCGAGGTTCCACTGTAATTAACATAACTTCCTTTTCAAATAATAATAATGAATGAATGTGCAGGTACTGTATGGGTGTGTAATACATACTTTATATGAGAGTTTGTCGTGGGTCCAGAATGGATTAATTGGTTTTACATGTATTACTATGGAAAACGTCACTTCGGACAACGAATAATTCGGATACCGAACGTGACACCGGAACGGATTAAATTCGTTGTCCGAGGTACCACTGTATTTTATAACTTACAGTATACTGTACACTATCTAAGAGACGGTAATTGTTTTTAAGATGTTTTTCAATTAACTTTTCTAGTAGATTCCCTTGTGATCAGAAATTTGGTAAAGCTTAGACATAATAATGATCTCTGTGGATTTGCAAAGATGTGTCCAAGTTCCTGCAGGTGCAATAGTCAGGTGCCAACACTTTTGTGTATATAGTGTATTTCCCCCTGATAAATACAGTATATTTATTCTGTTTTATTCTGAAATATAGTCAAAACTAATATATAGTCACTTGCAATTTTTTTCTGTGTGTAACATGTCAGGCAATAAGTTTTTTTTTTGCAGAACCACTGCAGTTGAAGTGGAGTTGTTTATTTAAATTCTGCAAATTGGATCACCACTAAACCTAACTGCATGACATTTTCTTCTGTGATTATATAACAGCACAGGCTAAATTGCAACTGCACTTGTGATGTCATTAATTTTGAACTTCCATTGTACTGTATTTCTATATTGCTACACTCGAATTGAAGTAAATATGTAAATAAAAGCACCCAAGGCATTCTCAGCAAACATAAAGTTTAATTAAATACATTTAAATAATGTATGATTCCATTTTAACCCACAAAGACAGACAATGCCATTATTTTGTTCAGTCTCACAAATATTTTTCATTCTCACTCCATCAAGTACACCGCTTGTTTTTTTCTCTCTGGATAAAAATCTGGATGGCACACTGAACAGGTCATCCATCTTCCTCCATTTGTCGAAATGTGAAATACTGTGAACAGCCATCCATCTCATAATTTGTCTCCCTCATTCTGATGTGTCTATCTGTGTCCCTAATCTGAACTCCATACCTGTCTCATCTGCGGGTAAGCAAGTGAAACAATTACAGTAACAAATCTTCCTGTACACTGTGCTTGTTTTCCTCCCACAGAGACACCATTCTTCTGCTCCTCAGACTCTCACTCTCCGTGTGTCTCCACAAACCACAAGTGCAGAGGCCTCATTTGTTTTTATCTTGTGGTTAACAGCGTTTCGTTCAGCCTGTGTCTGGGTGGGCTCTGCCTGTCAGGTGAAGAAATAATTTCAAGAGAACTGTACAATGATTATAAGCTGCTCATTTATGGAGGGAAAATCGATGACTTAAGTATGGTGGCACAGAAGTACAAAACAAAATTAACTTTTCCAAAACAAAATAATTTTTTCTAAAAAATTTCCAAAACACGTTTTCCCAAAACTAAAAAATCTTATAAAACAAAAAGACATTTCAACAAAAAGGAAAAGACAGGGACAAATACTTGCTCATGATTGGACAGTAGGTATGTCACTTTTCTCAGAGGACTATGGGATATCAAGTGTTTCCAGCCAATCTGGTAACCCACCTAATCAGAACAATTACCAAAGAAACTTCAGGATGCAGCCCAGTTTCACTCATGATCATCACACAGCAGTTATGTACAAAGTTGTCTGTTGCCATCCCCAGCTCTATTTTGCCAGTTGTGGGTGTAAGGGATCAAATGTCACATGGCCACGGTATGCTAGCAGGGCAGCTCCACTTGATACCGTGCTAGATCCGGCCACGGCTGGAGCAGGCCACGGCTCGCTGGCCGTGCTAATAATGGTAATAGTGACCGTAACATTTGTTCACTGTTGGTTTATTTCTTGAAGAGCAGCTCAGAAACCACGTTACACAAGCTTGCATTGAACACCAGCCCTCGCTCAACTTCTGCTGTTTACAAGGAAAGCAATGAAGATACAAAGTTAAGCTTCTCTCCTCCAAATAAAGCATATCCAGTTGTGTCATCTTGTTTTTTCATTTTGAAATAATTATGGACTATTTTGAAACATGATGGATGAAAAGCGAATTTAGAGGTTAAATGAGCATGTCACAGACACTACAGATAAGGAGCTACCAATCTGGTGTATAAGGGAATGGACAAATGATATAGGACCCGTGTATAACTTGAAAGTGGAGAAGAGGAGTTAAAGCTAAACTTTAAATTTCATCTCCATCTTTCCCTAGTGCAAATGTCTGTTTTCTGTCATGTAGCCATGTTGCTAACATTGCAAAGCACTTTGCGTTTCTCAGGGCGTGTTGGTATTAAAATTAGACAAGCGGCAGGCGCTTTGATATCTTTCCCACATAAGCACACCTGCGCCTCAGACTGCAAAAACATGGTGTTAGGAGTAACAAACAGACCAGTGACTGGTATCTCAAAGAGCCATGCAGACAGAGCATGTGTACATACTGCAATAATTATATGCTGTATTAGATGTGTGTATAGGATAGAGACATGGAATATGTATTATTCCTTAAAACAGCATGGTTTATGTGTATTTTTATATATGATATACTCAAGGATGGAGTATATAGAACCTGGATGTCTTATAATGATGACAGAGACAGAATTCATTTACACATTCATTTACAACTATTAAAGGGAATGACACACAGAACTCTGATTGGTTTATTGTATATATTGCAAAAAACACAGTCCCACTGAAAATTAAGTAGGGTGATGGAGGCTTGAAATGCAGCTTTAAACTGAAATTTCTTCAGTAATTAAATCAACCAAGTATACAATAAAAACATTAATATCACTAACAATTACTGACAAACTGTTACATCAAACATCACACACAACCTTCACATTTAATTAATATATTTATTGTAAACCAGACTGTACAATAATACCCAGGCTGAAGGTCCACACACTGTGTCATTAAGTCACACTGCACATGAAAATGGAAATGTTGGTTTGTTCAGAGATACTCATACTGTGTTCCTTCCTGATCTTCAAGAAATGTCTGTCAGAAAACCTTTGCCATTGATGGAACACATGGTAAAAAAAAAAGGCATGTTAATTGATTGCTTTGCATGAATGTTTATTTTATTAACATGGAAGTGCTTTGGGGCTTCTGTTTATTCCAGATGAGCTGCATGAGTTGTTCAGAGGGGCAGGACTGGAGAAAGTGCAGAACCTTGTGGACTGATGGCTGCAGGTGAACAGGGGGAAACAGTTCACTGTGTACAGAGGGTCCAACAAAAGTACCTCAAACCTGCTGAGACACTGCTGAGTCAGAACAATTGACTGGCATGACTCATTCCCATTCACAATCACAAACTCAATCTACTCATGAACCAAGATTATCTATAGGCACTTTACATTTCAAGGCCAAAACCTCAAGACATAATGCTACATATTCATCCTGACAGCCATATTTCTGAAAGGCTGAGTAAATCAATTTGATGATCACTAATTAATTCATTGATTGTAGAGATTTTGATCAAAGTGATTGATTTAATAAACCACATTTAATTTTCTTATTTATATTTTCTGTGGGTTCTGAGGGGCTATTTTTATTAGGTTACTTTGATTTCCTCTTGTTTTTCTGGGTGTTGGTTTATATAATTTGGCTGGGTGGGGAGCAGACGACACAGCTTTATGTAACTAAGGGTGGGTAACTGCTGTGGAGAAGCAACAGAGAGCTGTATAAGACCACCCCTCCCTGTATAAGTCACCCTGCTGCCCAGTCCCAAGTCTGGGATGTCATTTTGGGCGTCTAATAAATTTGGCCATGTTCCTAGAGAGTAGAGCAGCTCCATTCCAAGTGGGATGGATGCCATCTCTAGCTAACAGACCAGGTTTTCCCCAAAAAGACTTCCAATTATCATTGTTGCCCACATTGTTTTCTGCACACCACTTGGACAGCCAGCAGTTAAATAATGGCATGCAGCTGAACATGTCATCACTGGTCAGACTGGGAAGGGGTCCCAGGAAAATTATGGAGTCCGACATAGTTTTGGCAAAGTTACACACCAATGCCAGATTAATTTTAGTAACATGTTTCTGGAGCTACCAAAAATCAAGAGTCTGCTCCTTAATGAGGATGTTGCTGAGTGGGGAAAATCTATTTGAAACATGAATTGTGTCATGGTTAGTGATGGGAATTGATAAATTCCATTATCAATTCTGCTTATCGATTCAATTCCTGAACAACTTTCTTGTTGATTCTCATTGGTTGAAGAACAGTACAAGAAGGCTTATTACTATTACATTTTGTCTTTGTAACATATTTCAGCTCTGAGATGAGATTACTCTTTTCAACCTCATACCAAACAGGGCTTAGTTGTTCTGCTAAACTGTTTCTTTTGGGGGTTTGTAGTTGGGTTGAGAATCTTTATATCCCTACAGAAAGTATACGAGTGAGAATAAATTACAACTAATCATATTTGTTAGAAATACAACATATGACTTTAACACTTCATAACATAAGAGGAATTTTACCAAAAGCCAGGGGCACCTACCGTGAAAGAATGGTATGGTTTTTCACCACAAAACTAGTCACTATTTGGTGACTTTCATGTATTCTCTTCTCAGCCATTCTCTTCTTCCTGCCTCAGTCAGAGCAATAGTTAGTGCACAGGTGCTGCAGCCTCTGAGCTGGTCTGACTCTGGCAGTCATCATTTACATCCATGCTGCTGCTGCTGCCTTGCAGGCTGTCAAATTGGAAGTGGAATTGTATGCTTCATGAAATTGCATGCTGGGTGTATAAAGGTATTTCCTCCCTTACATGAAATGTCAGCTTTGCAAGTATTACAGGAGGCCCTGCTATCATATAACATATAACATATATATCATATCATACGTATACCATGTAAAATATAACCACTCTTGCAAGCACTTCTGCCTGGTGACATGTTGGATACGTTGTAAACAAATGAGCGCTGCGTGCGTGTGACATCATCCTGCATAGGATGATGTCACATGCAAGGGACTGATAATGGAATCGTTAAGGCAAGCAAAATAAAGATCCCACGGAATTGATCCACAGTGAGCCAATTGTCATCAAGAACTGGTTCTTGATTCCTACCCTTAGTTGTGGTGAATCTTGGGCTTCTGAGAACTGTGTGTCTTGCTACAGACAGTCACCCAGCTGCCCTGTTGTCCTGGCTGTTTGGGGCTTGCTGGGGCACTGCAATATGCTAATGTGGCAGGTGTGCCCATGTGATCACATCACATCACAGACTTGAGAGGGAGGAGGTGCACAGGCCCACTTCCTCTCCCTGTAGGTCCTGTGATGCCATACAACCATGTGATGCCATACAAACATCTACCAGGATGCAAGGAACAAAATACAACATGCTGCATCAAGCTCAGCAAAACGTCATGATTCCAAGGTAAACCCACTGTTTACAGCCGGGGCAGTTGGTGTACTGTACTGTTGGTGTACTGTCGTGACCATAGCCATAAAGGCCGTCACACTATACAGGACTATTGGTCCTTAATACTCTACAAAGTGCTTCAATGTCCACCAGATGGCGGAGCTTTTTATACTGTGTCTACAGCGGATGGCAAAGGGAAACCTAGGCAAATTCATTGGCAGAAATTCACCCTACCCAAGGCAGCCAGACAAATGCTGCATTTACTCTAGATCCAGGGTTTCCTGAGCCTCTGTTAACTGAATCGGATGATGTCTCTGACATTCTTTTTGTGTTAGTGGAACAGGCTCCTGATCAAAGGACCCAACTACTTGTAGCACCACCTCACTACCTCATGCACCTGTGACACGAGCCACCACTTCACCAGTTACGGCGTTCCCAAAGGATTACAGCTGGTCAGCATCGCAATCCACACCACCTGCCAAGGCCACTGATACAACAACAGTTCCAGCACCCATGTTGGCCATCAGGTGACATTCCATAGGCCTTGGCTCTAAAGGACTCATTGACGGGACATCAACTCAAATCCCAGGGGTGAATGTGGCAGAGTTGGCCATATGACCACGTCATATGACAGACTTGAGAGGGAGGAGGTGCACAGGCCCACTTCCTCTCCCTGAGCAGGCCTGTGCATACTGTATGTTGTAGGCATGGTCATGTGATCACACCACATGACACAGACTTTAAAGGGAACAAGTGTGCAGGCCCACTTTCTCTTCCTGAGCCTGTGCACATGTTGCTGTCTAGTGAGCTGACGACACTGAATGTTTTAAGTATATTTTGCAATCTTCTGTAAAGAAAATTCTTATTTGTATAAATGATTGTCTTTTTTTTAAATGTCCTAACAGTCCAGTGTTGAAAGGCACAGTTCTGGTTGCTGTTTATTTTAGATTTAGTTTGTGTTATATGTTTAACAGCAATTCTGCAGTGGTGTAGGACCATTTAGTTAGCTAGGGGTGATGGGAGTTCACTGTAGGTGGTGACCTTATTTCTAGGTATTGGTTGTGGTGGCACATAATGCAGCCGTGAGGGGGGGGGCACAAACCAGTGTTCTTTCGTATGCCAGTCCTAAGCCCGGATAAATGCAGAGGGTTGTGACAGGAAGGGCATCCGATGTAAAACTTATGCCAAATTAACATGCAAATCATTAATATGACTTCCAAACCGGATTGGTCGAGGTCCGGGTTCACAACAACTGCCATCAGTGCTATTAACCAACAGGGTGCTGGTGGAAACTGGACTACCGGTACTGTTGGTCGAAGAAGGAGAGGCGGGAGGCGAGTCCGTAGGCAGAGAGAGAAGAGGAAAGGCAAGAGTCTAGGACTGAGAGTAGGGACTGTTGGAACTATGACAGGAAAAGCTAGAGAGCTGGCTGATATGATGCAGAGGAGGAAGGTGGACATACTGTGTG
>JAQQAE010011580.1:0-13547 GCA_029823295.1 Pseudamia nigra | reverse complement strand
TTTTCATTGTGTCAAAGTGTCATTTCTTCAGTGTTGTCCCATGAAAAGATATAATTAAATATCTGCAGAAATATGGGAGGTGTACTCACTTTTGTGAGATACTGTACATATGAATAGTCAATAAAAAAACAAGCTGAAATAAATAAAAGTCAAGTGAGAAGCTGATACAGCTTCATACTTGCCTAGACCTTGCACACGTATGATCTAACAATGTGAGAGACAGCTCAGAGACCTTTCAAACCAAAAAAAGTTTGAAAATGTAACAAGCGGATGCTAAGATACTGCTTTAACCAAGTTTGACCTTGGCCTTCTGAACCTGACCTTTGACCCCCAGATTAATGGAAGCCTACAGTGAGTCAAGGTCAATATTTCTGTCAAGGTTGGTGACTACCTCTAGTCCTGATTGAGTTATAGATGGCACTGACCACCCCACCCACAGCCCGACTCCGTCTGTGTGAGTAACAAGGACCTCAAGAATGATACCATACATTTGTCTTTAAAATACATGCACCAATAATTAGATCATTGAATTAAGAATATTTAGGGATGGAAGGCATCTTTAAAAGCTCTATAGTGCCACCGTAAGTTCAAGGGTTCAAACTCCAGTGAGTGAGAATGGTCTGACAAGGAGCTGCTTGCCTTCCTTTCTGTCCTTCCAGTAAGAAGTTGGTTCAGGGCATTTAGTTTAGTTTTTTTGTTTTTTTTTTGACTATTTACTTACCACAGATACAATTCTAGATAGATTATAGTTTGGGTGGGGTGCAATTGAAACTTTTTCATTAGATGTCACTAAATGTTACAATATGATAGTGCTGTCTGTTTTTAATATCTCTTTCCTCTTATTCCTTTACATTGTTTATCTTGATTAATGTGCTGTGTCTTGCAGTTTGTTTGTTTTTTTTGGTTTGTATATTTTGCTAATTATCATTTTGCATGTCATTTATATTTGGTTAGAACGTGTTACATTTATAACATTTTTATTTTGCTGAGTAAGGACTCCACGTATTCATTTTGTTGATTTAATACTGAATCTAAATGAGCATTAAACAAAAAAGAAAACAAGCTTTAAATCATGAAAGCAGAGCGTACCGGTGTGTTTTCAGCTTGATATTTCTTTTCCATATAGGATATTTCTGTTGACATTTGAAAGTTGTGCAAGGGTGTAAAAATAAAAACAATAATTTCTCTTAAATGTGATAAAAAATAAATATTTCCTTGAATACAAACAAGGGTTCACTTTGAAGCTGGTTCTCTATTTACAGCTGAAAGTAGGTAAAAATGATATGGATAAAACTATGAAATCTGGCATACAATTTGCTACAATTTGTATATGGTGCTGTTTATTGATTTAATTCAATAAAACAGCAAAATGTTGCTGCTGTTTTAACACTGTGCTGTCGTAAATCACTTGAAGTGTATGTGCACTTGTCTGATTTCATAAATGCTGTTGTGATATTTTACCAAAGCTGTAATTTGCAGAAACATACTGTACATCACGACATATCTTGCCAGTGACACAGTTATAGCTTGTGTGCCTTAAGCAATGAACAGTGTGTATCTAAAATGCAAGATGAGTTTTATTTTGTAATAAACTGGGAGTCTTGAGGTCATATTAACATCATGCTTAACTGTTTCAGCCAGCCTCAGGGTTACTGCATGCAAAATATTGTGTGAGACTTTCCTCTTTCCCACTCCCAACGAGGGCCAGCGCTCTCAGAAATGTGCAGCCCAAACAATAAATTTATTGATGCAAAATGGTAGTACAAGCTTCAGGGGGAGCACAGTCAAAATAATAAACAAAACAACCTTGTTACAGCACCACTAAATTTCCCCACGAAGAAACTTAAGAAAAATACAGGTTCCTTACCAGAACTCCCTACACATAAAAAGGAGAAAAGTGTACAAACAAAAATATCTTTACCGCCTCGACCAGTACCAGGACTGTTGTATTTGGAATAAGGAATATGTACAAGCATATTCAGAATATTTATTTAAAGGTCCAATCAAACATAGTACAAAAAAAGTGGAAAAGCCAATCAAAGTCTACACCAGAAAGTCGAATCACAGCACACTGGAAACAAGAAGAGGCAAGAGTCTTTGATGGGGACCTTTTAGACTTTGCACCATCCTCTTCACATATGTCTGCTTCCTGTAACACAACCAGGTGAAATGTCCC
This sequence comes from Pseudamia nigra, assembly GCA_029823295.1. Lineage (NCBI taxonomy): Eukaryota > Metazoa > Chordata > Actinopteri > Kurtiformes > Apogonidae > Pseudamia > Pseudamia nigra. Next base: position 11,371 of record JAQQAE010011580.1, on the reverse strand, counting down.
CCCGTCAGGTAAGGAGGGAGACAAACGCAAAACATCACAACAAATCAAAAGACACATTATGACCAGGGGAGTCATAATATTAGCTTTGCAAAAAGTTTCAGAACTGTATATGACGACTTATGAAATTGAGGAAATGCAAAATAAAGACCAGAATCTCGTACAAGGCTCATTCATTTTTCCAAATATATCCTATCCTACTAATTAAGCAGGTTTTTATTTATAATTCCCTCTTTCTGTAATAAAAGCCTGTGTCAAAAAAAGACCCTGACCATGTTTTGGGAATGTTTTTCTACATTCTTTGTTAAAACATGGAGAGTAAAATGTTAAATTAGTACTCAAATAAACTACATATTAGCTCATCTCTGTAAAACAGACTGTGCTATTTCAGTAGCAAAACACAATGACTTAAAATTTCTATCTTAAGTATCAAAGAAGAAACACAATAACTGCCCGATTTAGCTGTTCACTCCCCCTGAAAGACTTTCAAGTGTGACTACGACTCCTGAATGTGTGCACGGGGCTGTTTGCAGAGAACCACAGCTACAAGTACACCCATACTTCTTTGTGCAACAGTGTGTTTTAGCTTCCTCCGCTCTCGACTCGGGCTCACACACTGAGTCTGTCAGCGATCTTTGTCTGATCACAGTGAACTTGCAGGAGCACATAGTCGAACCAGTGCCAGAGATGGCAGAGATTCACCTCATGCGCCTCTCTCTCTCTCTCACTCACTTACTCGCTGCTTCATCTATTTTCTGATGCATGCAGCCCTCCCACGTCATCCAACTCAAAGTCGGCTGCCTGCCCTCTCCACTGCCTATTACAGCCTCTGTACAAGAGCTCTCAGCAGGCTTCCTTCTCGGATAATAAGTGCGTAGGGGAGATGGTGAGATTGGTACGGAGAGTTAAAAGGACCGAGAGCGCTGAGTTGGTGGTGCTTATTTAAACCCCATTAAACAAGAAATTGATGCTTGGTTAGTGCGTTTAAATAGTTCATTTAAGTCTGCTCTGCATGCGCACTTAATTAACAGAAACAGCTTGAGTCATGCTTTCTCATCTATGTATGGGGAAATAATTGCTTAAGTCATCATGACTTTGTGTTAGCTTTATGCTATTTAATCATTTTGATACAGACCAAAAATAAAGCCTCGGTAATTTAGAATTTATCTAATGTGGCACTCATTTTTAACTGCACAGTCTTTTCCTGAAACTTTTATCAGGACAGTAATAGTCTGTAACATTAACATGGCATTTATAGCAAACCATTCAGACGTCCATGACAAGCTTTAGGCCATTTAACACACTTAACAGCCTGGGCACTAATTGTGTTCTGTGGCTTCTAGAAGGGACGAAGAGATTAGGAGACAAAAAAGAAAAGAAAAATAACACTCTTTATCCACTGTCTTCATCCTCCCCCTGCCTGCTCTACCCTTGAATCAAACCCCAATCATTCAGTTCATGAACCACCTGCTCTAACTACTGACCTATAGCTACAAATGGAACCACCACAGGAGCTCTATGACACAAAAATCTAGTAAAGGTCTTTAAAGGTGTCTGAAATGCCTGTATTATCCAGAGGCGTAGCTACCATATAGAACCATATTTGTCACATCCACAGAGGTGTATAAAATTACAATTTTGCCAAGTTCCAGCTTTATGAGTTTTCCAACAAAGACCACTACCAAAAAGCTGGGAAATTGCTCTACAAGTGCCTGAACTTTAGGGGTAGCTGATCTGGTAGAGCACACCTATATGGCCCAGGCGCAACTGTCGCAGCCCATGCTTGAATCCAGCTCGTGGCCAAAACAAAATCTTAAAAAAGTGCCTAAACTGCTGTAGAAATTGACAATTATGACAACAGGGCAGGCTGTTGATGAAGGTTGGTGGTTTGGTCCCCTCGTCCTCATGAGTGTTGTAAGGTAGCAATTTTGCCAAAGTATAGACTCACGATTTTGCCACGGGAGGTTCCTCTAGCAAAACACCTAAGCAATGCGTCAAAATTCTGGAAATGCACTACAGACAGCGCATACAAATGTAGCATATCATCATATTGAATACCTCTCAGTTGAAAATGAGGGTTCCTTCTTACCTACAAACGCAAGGAGTCTGAAGTTGAACCGCTAACCTTTGAGGTTCATGAGCCACCTGCATTACTGACTGAGTGGGAGCCACCACCAGAGGCTGTGATGAAAAAATCTAGAAAAGGGCTTCAAAAGTGGCTGAAGTGCTTACTGTAAAAAAGACGGAGAAATCATATGGAATACCTCTTGTGCAAGTTTGAAATGTGTCCAAAATGACAATTCTGCCAGAGTAGAACAGAATAGAATAGAATATGTACTTTATTTCTCCATGTAGGAAAATTGTTTTGTCCAGCCGCTAAGTCACAATCAAAGAAGATAAGTACTCAGACATTATAATAAGTATAATTATACACAAAATGTACTATGTAAAAACTGTTCAACGGATAATAAAAGTATAATTAAATAGAACATGCAAGAGTGCAGGAGGGTGTGCAATAATAATAATATTCTGAGGAAGAGGCATGGGCTATGAGTTCACTGTCCCAACTGAGGCCTTTACAGTGCGATGGCTGTAGGGATGAATGACCCCCGGAACCTCTCAGTCCTCCAGTGCAGAGACAGGAGATGGTGGCTGCGGCTGCTTTTCCATGCAGAGGACGACGTTGCAATTGAGGACGCTCTGCACCTTGCTACCTGCATGTCTCTCTGTCACAGTCCCCACCGAGTCCAGGCTCCTGCCCTGCACTGACCCTGCGTTGCGGACAAGGCTGTGCAGATGTTTTCTGTTTTTGTCTGTCACGCATCCTCCCCAAATAATCTAGAAAAGGCCTTTAAAAACAAAGGGTTCGATATACAGTGAAACAGAAGTCCGTGTTCTGTTAAAAAGGTGAAAATGTAAATTTTTCTACTTCAGCTCAGAGTTGAAGTTTGTTTTTTCAAATAGACTCAGTGCATTCTCTCCATTTAATGGATTAATATCTATGTTTAGCTTCAAAATTGGACAAATTTGGACATCAAACTGCAATCCAGGCATTCTTATTTCTCATTCCAATAATGTTGACCATCTGCCACCACAATATCCATCCCCTTCCTGATCCTGACTCATACAGCAGTAGAATCAATGGATAGAGTATATCATTATTAAATCCTTTCAGGTTTGTAATTTTTTCCAAACAGATCAAGCAAAGTGTATAAAACAAAGGTTAAGAACAAATCAAAATATCCATTCATTAAGGTTACGTGTAATGCATTGTATGTGTCTTATTTTTGGGATCAGGTACAACAAATAAAATGACCGTTCTGCATTATGAGACATTTTATTTCTACCAGACATCCTGTGCTTCACAGAATCTTGGCATCAACAATAGTTCAGAGTTAGTTTTGAACACTGCCATGTCCTTGAACATCAATGTTTTAGCTGAAGAAATAATCTTGTTGCAAAGTAACTGAGGAAGAAAACTGGTAGATAAATGAAATAAGGGAAGCTAAACACCCTCATTTTTATTTTTTTAATTACATCTGGCAGCATAGTTCATGGTTTTTGTATTTTTTTTTCAGTGGACAGTTGCTGAACAAGTGCAGCATGATGAGAGGAACAAAATACTTTCTCACACCTTTTCAAGACATCATTACGTCAAACGTTCTGATCTGCACAGCTGATCACATTGATGGGTGCTACTGTCATGTCGCCACTGAGTTTGGGGTTGTTTTGATCCAAAATGAACTTCTTGGGTATACTGTAATGAGATGGGAACTGCTCAGCTCCATTCTGAACACTCACAGGTACAGTAATATTAGTTCATTTTTCTCACCGATTAAGCTGTGTTTTGCTGATTGGTTCTGCATGAGGGCACCAAAACAGCATCCTCTGCTTTGTTAAAATCCCAGAGGACAAGAAAAAAAAAGTCTGCGTTAATTAGGGGTTGGCAGATTGCCACAGGTTCTGGAATGGTTGTTGATTTTGGAAGGAGAAATGAAGAATACAGCACAGTGGAGCATCACTCCACTAAGCCCTGTGGCTACACTATAATATTGCAATCTAATATCATTCTGTCATGGGCAGAAATCAACTCTGATGCAGCTCTGCACTAAATTAGCAGATAATAACATAGCAACTTGATGACTGGTTGTGTCAAACATATTTCTATAATCTAGCAGGCGGACAGAGATGTCACTCCATTTAGTCGGTCCAACACATGATTGACAGTTCCAGCCTGCAATATGACATTAACATGAAGGCTTCTTTTCTTGGGGGCTGCCGTGAAGGCTGTCATTTGTCTTAGCTTTTGAATTTCAGCCTGGAGTTCGCAAAGTGCACTGCACTCTCTTTGATACTGAATAAATCAAGCACATCATCATGTCATGTCATCTTCTCCCTCAGTGCTAACATATGCTTGATTTGCATTGGCATATATATTGACTGCTCATACCTGGTGCAATGTGCGAGGTTCTTTGCAATTGCACCGGATATTAAAAGAGAGATATCATGAAAAAAAGTTTCTCTGAATTTTAACATCATAAAACATGATCCTGGGACTTAAAATAATGTTGCAGTATGAAAAAGTATAGTCAGTCCCATCTTGAAAAGACTGTGCCCACAAAATTATCTGACAAGCACTTGAATAGAAGTGTACTTACATCGTTATTCCCCACATTTACCTGACTGGACTGATTCATGTCTCACTAGCTATTATGGGAATAACTCTTCTAAAAGACAGACCAGAAAAACATTACAAATTGTTGACTATACCTATTTTTCTGACAAGCAATCTCTTGAATTCACTGCAATAATGACTGTTTATTCAGAAAGTTATGGTGCTTGGTCAGAGAACAACCTTTTCAGAAAAAATGTTGGGGCATTGTTTGGTTTTTATTATCACTGCACTAACATGAAACCCAGTAGTTGTGTCTAAATCATAGACTGTATATGTTATGGACAAAGTGACTGTGACGTCACTGTGAGGGAGCTGCAGGCAGCCCCTCCCTGAACAGGTGTATAATTCCCAACACACACACACACACACACACACACATACACAGACATGTTTTTATTTATTTAGATTTTTCTAAATCTTATTGTTTATTTCATATTATGTGTTGCTCTACTGGAGACGGATCCTATTTAGTTGATTGATACATTAATGTCATTTTGGGTTGGGTGGTTTGTTGTTTTTGTTCCACTCTAATGCTCGCTCTCTCTGAGGTGATTTAAAGGTCCACCATTGTCATGGAGGTGCGCCCATGATTGTGGTGTGAATAAGGGCCAGGTGTGAGCCATCGACCTCGCTTGGGGACTAAAGAGAGGGGGGATTTGAAATGACAGTGGAATTATGTTTGGTTTATTGTGGGTTTTTTTGGGTGAAGTACAGTAGGTTATTGTATAAATTGTAGTAAAATAATCATAATTTATTTCTGAGTCTTTGATAAGGAAAAATGTTTTTTATCTGTAAATAATGTATATATAAATTGTAGACACAGCCCTTGGTCTATTGGGGAAATGGTTGGGGCCGGTTTCGTGGCCAATCGATTTGTCACTTCCTGGATGACATATTGGAGCCAAAAACAGGATGTAACCATATTTGGACAAAAAGCAGCAGGGCTTACGAAGCGTTCATGCCAAGGGAATCATGGGAGCGCTAACATTAGCCGCTATCTTACTGTTGCAGTAAAACTTCACCACACAGTGTCAAATGAAATATCACAGTGTTGTTTGTGTAAACACTTACCCACAGCTGCAGTCGAGTGTTTCTCGTGTGTAATAATGAACATACTGAATAAATAGAAGTTATGAAGGTCTGAATTGGATTTGTCGGATTATTTGCTGTAATATCTTAATAACAAGAAGCAAAAAATTAAAGATGGACCATCACATTAATTATTAGAAGATCCAAATAAAACGTTTGAGACTATGATGACCCATGGGAAAAAAAAATGCTTAGTATTTTCAGATAGAAGTCACGTGTATCTCTATGGGAAAAAAGTTTCTCGGAGCCGGACGATCAGTTTCCCAGTGGCCAAGTGGTGGTATTACAACTTAAAGTTACTTCTGCATTGGCCTCACTGAACAGCCCCGGTTGTTGCCCCTTGGTCTAAATCAGAGGTGTCCAATCATTGACACACAGGGGCGTGACTGTGCACTTTTTCCTTTCCAACCAGTCTCTTCAACAGGTAATTTCACTGAATTCCTTCACACTGATTGCACTTCAGTAAAAACACTTGCTTTAGTGAGTGGCTGGGAAGAGAACCTGCAGTGTCTCAGCCCTTTGTGGCAATGATTGGACACCCCTGGTCTAAACGCAAACAATCTTCATCTTGATGGTGGTAGAACATCTTTAATCATTCTCATGCAGATCACTTGGCATAATTTGGATTTGCAGGTTGTTCAGTTTCACTAAATGGGGGAAAATGTTAATGGCCACAGGTAGGAATGGGAATTGAGAACCGGTTCTTGTTGAGAACCGGCTCCTCGTAGCTCAGTTCCTTGGGATCATTATCGTGGCGGCCTAAATGATTCTGCTATCAATCCCATCATGTGCACGATGACATTACATGCATGCAGCACTGGTTTGTTTACAACTTACCCAACATGTCACAGTCAAGTGTCTCTCATGAATAATGAGAGATATTGAATAAATAGAAGATGCGACGCTCCAAATCAGTCCAACTTTTCTGTAGCGAGCTGCTGCTACAGCATCATGTCAATCAATCATCATTTGTCATATTATTTTCCATAATATCTTAATAACAAAAATCCGGGTTACGAACTTCGTAAACCGTAAAAATTCAGGTTACAAATTTTTTTGCAAAAGACTTAAGTTCTGGGTCTATCTCGGCCAAGTTAAATGTCAACATGAACTGCGCACTGTATATTTGCCTTTTTTCAGCTAAAATACTGCTTCGTTTTGTGTTTTTCATCATGGGTCCTAAGAAAAATGGCTGTCTCTGTCTCAGCCTCCTCTTGTATGTGTCTTTTTATGAATTAATAAATGTGAACATATGTGTGCAATAAATACTTTTGTATGGGAGTTTCTGTGGGTCCAGAATGGATTCATTGGTTTTACATGTATTCCTATGGAAAAACTCGCTCCGGCTAATGAATGATTCGTCCAATGAACGTGATGCCAGAACGGATTAAATTCATTAGCCGGGGCACCACTGTATATTGGAATATTCAAATGAAATATTTTAGGTTATTTTTGTTTGTTATTTTTATTATGCCCTGATTGAATGAATCCAGTGATGTTTTTCTGGCTTGAACTTTGAGGCTGTTTTGATCCAGTTCTTTCATTTGCAACAGCCAAACTTCCTTGGTTGAAAAGGGGTTAATGAGCATCATTGGACGACAGCAACCCAAAGGAATTATGTAATTAAACAAGAGGCTGTGAAACGGCAAATTCCCATCCCAATTTTGGGAAACATTAATTACAGGAAACATTTTGACACATGGGCATGTGACATCCAACACAGAAAACTAGGCCAATAAACTGAGCGCCACGTAGCTAGCAATGCATGTAGGTCAAAGTTTCAGCCCCAATCAATCTTCAAAGGCAAAGTCGAAATCAGGCTCATTTGGTAAGTGGGAGCTGTCCAAGAATCTAATCTAAGATATATTACAGTTTTTTTTTCAGTGACTTTAACACATCAGTCAGTACTGTAGTCACATTTTCAAAAGTCTTCACACAATCAGCAAAGCAGAAGCCTATGTGACCTACTGTAAGCTGAACATTCATAAGCTCTTTTTCTCACTCACAAACCAACTGCAAAACATTGTGCATTTTCTGATCGCCAGTCAAATTTTAACGCAGTTTACAAAACTTTGAAGAAAACATCTAAAAACATGACAAAATTTCTTCATTTTATTCATGGAAAATCTGTAAAAATGTAGCATTTTGGACTTTGAGGTATGTCTTTATTTCAATTTGTAAAATGTATTTGTATGATTCTATAAAGAATATTGAAGCAGCTGCATTTCTGCTTCATTCTTGTCACATACATTTTGTACAGTCAGTATAGTGACAAAGTTGTTTTCTGATAAATTGCTGATTTTTGTGATAATCAAACTTCAAAGAAAACAGTTAATTATTTCTTTATGGTAGCACTTGTGACAACATGGGTGAGATACGTCCACCACACTCATCACCTGTCCCTTATGTTTAACTGTACTATTTTTGTATTTTACTTATTTTGTTTAAAATTATTCACCATAGCTTATGTAACATGCTACACTTACTATCCTGGGATTATTGATACTTTATTAATCCCACAAAAAGGGGAAATTCACAAATGGCAGCGAACTGGGCTTGTGCCTTGCAGTTTGCAGTTTAGGGGGGGGGATATAATAGGAAAGAGAGTAAAAAAAACACAGTTTCCAGAATTAGGCTCCATAGGAAGCAAAATTGTAGTCATATAGAAAAATAAAACCTCATATGCACAATTAGCAGACAAGTTGCTACACAAACATTCATTAACACAGCAATAAGTATCAGAGAGACTTTGGGTCTAAGTGTGTAGTCGTGACTGCTGGATGCATTATGTTTCTGTTTGAAAAGATGGTGTCAATTGCATTTAAGGCCCAACTGATCAATCCATAATTCTTTTTAAGTTTGGTCTGAGATGCAGTGAGAGGCAAAGCAGACACAGACAGGACACAGCAAGCGAGGATCAGTGGGGAGGGAGAGACGAGAAAAGCATCAGTTCTCTCTGAAAGCCGGAAGTAGCATTAGTTTTGTTGCATTTCCATCAAAGCATCAGTTGAATAACACACAGGCATTTAGTTTCATTAATTTTTATTGAGATATAACTTTAACATTTTCCTTTGTTCCTTTGTTCATGCTTTTTACTTACCTTTGTTTGTTCCTTTGTTCAGACTCCGCGTGGCACCTTTGTTTGAAAGCATTTCTTGCTGTTCATAGTGTGTGTGATGTCATACATACTGTAACATCACCAGAGAAAAACCATTGGCAAAAGTTTTTGCTTCTTCAGTCAGATCATTTCTTTTTCTATTTATTTAGATCTTAACATGGTTAGATATTGTGTTCTGAGTATTGAGGTGTTTAGTTGTGTAAATTACATGAATAACATTTTGAAGCAGTTCTTATTTTGCTGTGTGATAATTACAATGACTGAGCTCACCTCATTGTGTGACAGCTAGTATTGTTTGTTTTGTATCTGCAACGTGGCCATCACTGTAAATAAATTTCACCTGTGGGAGCTGAAGATGCAATCTGAGTCTGCCTTTCTACCACCTTCCCAGTCAGCTTGAGCTACTTTATCTTACAAATGGTGGCAGTGGTGGCTCCAGGTCAGCTGAAGGTCGTGATGAAAGCAACCAAGTCAAATAAGCATCAGGTGTCAATGGACGACCCCAGGGAGGACACCACAGATGGATCAGACCTGCTGTGTCCCCATGAAATCAAAGTAATAGCTAAAAGAAATGTTGAATATTTTCCTTCTCTTGTAAATCTAATATCCACAGGTTAAGTAGGGTTTGTTTACTACAGTAGCCAACCGGTGGAAATAAATGAAACCGATATGATGGAGTGCAAATAAGCTCAGTTCAATATCAACCAAAAGCTAATTGTGACAGAAATTGTTTCCTCCCTGCTGTCATACCTTACCTAAGGGTCCTGGTACAAATTCACCTCAAAGAGCGACAGCTGACAAGAGGATGCTGATCAAACACGTCACCAACTCGTGTCTTCTGATGAGTTAGGCTTACACACCTTGCACAGTCTTCAGGCAACAGCTGACATTCACATGTGCTCAGTGTCTACACTGGCTGAAATCACCGGCCAGAGGTCTGAGAACATCACAGAAAGTCAAAGGAAACAATCCAGCCACATCAACGAGAGCAGGTTGAACATGTCTGATGATGGTGCAACTTGCACCAAATCAAGGTTAAGTCAAACAGCATATTTTGGTTTAGTTTTCGTAATAGACTTTTGATGAAAGGGCCATTATGTTTCAGTCATATTACACAACTAGTGTACATTTGACATCCTTTGAGCACTACATGCCATACAATACACAGAGGGCAAAATCATTATAAACAATCGAACATCTGGCATCACCAACATGCACATCTACCCTCTTAGGTACATCTTCCCAAATTTTACCCAGATACTATTTTGTTTCTTATTAGCAGATCAAACTGTAGTAGATTTTCATCATATTTTGGCATAAATTAGATGTCATTTCACTCACTGGAATCAGATTCAAATCTACTGTCAACAAAATTAAAATTCTATTAAAAGTTGTTGAGGCTCAGGGACAGATATGGCCTGTTCTGATTTTAAATGTCTGTACCTTCTAATAAGCAGTGGTGTGCAGAGTACACAGAAACAATACTCAAGTAAACATACTGTTACTTTATAATTTCAATGACTCAATTAGAAATACGTACTGCTAAAAATGAGTAAAAGAGTTTTTGGTTATTTTGATCATATCTGTGAAGTTCTTTACTGTTTTTAATTTTTTTGCTTATATTGTACAATTTTATTAATTTACTTTTTGATATTTTTGGATCATTTTATTGTGCATTTTGCTTTTGGTTCATGTTACGATGCAAGGTTTCCATAGGTACGTTTTTTTTGGTAGGGACTTACTGATGACTCACATCGGAGGACGTGGGCGTGGTTTGTGAAACTCCTTCTCATTGGTGTAATGGGGCGCAGCTGTGTGTGGCGAGTTAATTTAAACAGCTGTGTCAATGCGGGAACGGAGACACAGGAGAGAAGGGATTGAGAACACAGCTCAGAATCGAAGTTTGACCCACTGAGAGCAGCTCTGAGTGGAAGCAACGCTGACAGACCTGAGCCATTGTTCTGCAAGAACAAAGTATCAGACTTTTAAGTAGCAAGCTGACACTGTTTATATATATTTACCTTAAAAAACTCTGAACTACATCATCCAGCGTCCCCTCGAGCTGGGGTGATCAAGATACTGGAAGGAAGCATGCAGACCTCCAGAGACAGAGGCCGTGGCCGGACATCGGATCCAGATCCAGATGTGTGATGGTGAGTTCTGCCTCCTCTGATAGGATAGGGCAAAACCACATCACACAGGGCTAGTATAGCACATAACGCAAGTCCTGACACGCAGGGTTTGATGAGGTTTAGTTACAGGGATTTATCTTAGTAGCTTAGTGAACAGGCTCAGGCCTAGGCGTCTGGAAATGGAATCATAACATTTCTAAGCTAACTGGAAGGTGAACCGTAACAGTTAATTTCTATTACCGTAATATTCACACTATAAGCCGCGGCTTTTGTCACACATTGCCAACCCTGCGGCTTATACAATGATGCGGCCTATTTATAGATTTTTCTAACGGCCGCCAGGCCCGGTAGCATGTCCTT
>JAQQAE010011579.1:0-13548 GCA_029823295.1 Pseudamia nigra | reverse complement strand
ACTGAAGGCTCTGCCTCCCAGTCTAGTTCTAGAGATTCTAGGAACCACAAGTAGACCTGCACTCTGAGAGCGGAGAGCTCTGATTGGTTTGTAGGGAAAAATAAGGTCTTTGATATACAGTAGGATGGAGCCTTGCTGTTTTGTAAGGTAAGAGGAGGATTTTATGCTCAATTCTAAATTTTTTAGGTAGCCAATGAAGGGAAGCTGGTAGAAATGTGATCTCTCCTTCTGACCCCAGTTAAAACTCATATGCAGCATTTTGGATCAGCTGGAGACTCTTTATGTCTTTATTTGGACATCCTGCCAGTAGTGAGCTACAATAATCCAGCCTAGACATAACAAATGCATAGATTAATTTTTCTGCATTCCCTTGGGACAGGACATTCCTAATTTTGGCAACATTACACAGATGAAAGAAAGTAGTTTTGGACATTTGTTTTATATGAGAACTGAAGGATAAGTCCTGATCCACAATCACCCCCAAGTTCCTCACAACTGCACTGGGATCTACTGAAATGTTGTTTAGGTTAAGGAAGTATTAGGGAGTGTACTCCTTAGATTCCTTGGACTAAGTATAATAACTTTGGTTTAATTTTAATTTTAAATTTTCGTTCAGCAGGAGAAAGTTAGAAGTCATCCAGGCCTTAATGTCTTTTAAACAAGCATGGAATTTTGTTGAAGTTGTCTTTAATTTGTCAGGTTTTATGGAGAGATACAGCTGTGTGTCATCAGCATAACAGTGAAAACCTAAGCCATGTTTTCTTATGATGTCACCTAAAAGGCAGCATGTATAGTGCAAAAAGTATTGGTCCTAGTACTGAGCCTTGTGGAACACCACAACCAACTTTATATTGTATGGATGACTGTTGTTAAAATGTACAAATTGACATCTTTGTGTGAAGTATGACTGAAACCAGTTTAGCATGATACCTTAAATCCCAGTAGAGTGTTCTAATCTGTCAATAGTGTCAAAAGCAGCACTGAGATCTTCATCATACGACTTTTGATACGAGTAAGACCTCGGGCAACATTTTGTCCTGTCTCGTGAGCAAATCCCCGAGTTATGACTAAAATATTTCCTCAGACTGCGCGCTCTTGGTCTCGGTTTCTTTCATCTTTTTCCAGTTTTGCTCGGTTTCTCTCGGCTTCTGTCGGCACAGTGCCACCGGAAATTGTGGGGGTGCTTTAGTGCAGTACAGCGGAAGTGGCCCCCAGATGAACAGAAGGACCGAACGAAACAAACATGGAAAGATTAATAGAAATGGCTCAACTTTTTGAGGAGAGGCTGTGCCCTAGACTGTATATATTAGTGTCGTCTTGGACAACATCTTGGAGACAAAACAGGATGCAACCATATTTGTATGAATGGCCACAGTGCAAGAGGAACGAAGGAAGCAGGAAGCTTTAATTAGCTTCCTGCTAGCCTCTGGACATGCTGAGACTTCACCGAGCGATGCGAAACAAAATCATATCGTAGTGTTGTTAGTGTAAGCACTTACCCACAACTGCAGTCGAGGTAAAACTATGTCCATATTGAATAAATAGAAGATACGAAGTTCCGACTCGGTCCGACTTGATCGGAAAGCTCGTTACTGTAGCAGTATGTAATAGTGCGGCACGGATTATTTTACCATAATATGATGCAGGTGCAGATGAAACACGAGTCACCAACTTGGCAAAGGAATATGGTCGAAGTGTCTCCATCATTTGAAGAAGAGAGAAACTATCAAGTCTGTGAAACCTGCTATGGGAGTAACATTGATTTCTAAGTAGTGGTGTCGACATGACGGGAGGAGAAGCTATTTGGTGGTCAGGTGGTTAGTTCCGATCAGAAAGCTGCTGAAGACTTTGTTAAGATTCCTCAACACGGGACTTCACTTCCTCAACAAGTGTTTACTCGTGACCAGACAGGGCTCTTCTGGAAGAAAATGCCACAGAGGACATTCATCACTGCTGAGGACAAGAAACTGTTGTTTACACTGTGTACATTCTCTGCCGCCATCATGCCTCCTTTGTCTGCAGCTGTCAAGGTAAGGTGACATTAAAGGTGAACTATTTTCATGCATTCAGTTTCAGATAATTAACGTACCTACTTCTTCATTTTTTTTTCATTGGTTTTACATGTATTCCTATGGGAAAACCAGTCCCATCTCATGAGTTTTTCGTGTCACAAGTGTGATGCCGGAACAGATTAAACTCGTATGACAGGGTACCACTGTACAAGTACTGAAACTAGTCCACCGTCTGAAGCTAATAGAAGATCATTAACAACTTTCACCAGTGCAGTTTCTGTTATCACCACAGAAATAATCTGTTTGAAATTCTTCAAACAGATTATTTCTGTGTAGATGCTGCTGAAGTTGCTTATCAACAGTTTTTTTCAAGGACTTTAGCTAGAAATGCTAGGTTAGAGATGGGTCTGTAATTAGCCAGATCACCTGGGTCAGAATTAGTCTTTTTGAGGATGGGTTTAATCATAGCAGTTTTAAAAAGGTCTGTGGCACGTAAAAACAGACTGGTTTATCAGATTCAGTATAGTACTACCAATTAACGGAAAGACATCTTTAAATAATTTAGTTGGGATGGGGTCTAACAGACAAATGGAGGGTTTTGCTGAGTTGATTATTTTAGTTAGTTCTAACAGATTTGTACATGAGAAGGAGTCTAAGTGTATACAAGCAGGGGTCTCTGCAGATAGTGTGTTAAATGTAACTGTGTGTAACGCCAGTAAGGTATTCTATATAACAGGTAAGCTTCAATGACAAAGTCAGACAGTCAGTGTGGTTCCAACAGCCCTAAGGCAGATTTTATTTACAATAAAATATTAAAAACATCTGAATGAATAGCTAAATCGAATAGTTGGATTAACAATGCATGGTGAGGCTTCAAACTGGAGTGAGGGAGGCTGACTATTGGTGAAAAACAAACAATGTTAAAACACGAAAGCACCAATTCCGTAACAGAAGTCACCCATATATACAACCAATAACTAGGAATAACCTTCAGTGAACTCCCATCAGCCCCAGCTAATAAAATGGTCCTACACCACTGCAGAATTACTGTTTAAAATATAACAAACTAAATCTAAAATAAACAGCAACCAGCACTGTGCCTTCAACACTGGACTGTTAGGACCCCGACAGCAACATGTGCATAGGCCTGCTCAGGAAGCCCTCTCAAATCTGTCATGTGATGTGATCACATGGCCCCGCCTGCAACATACGGGAGAAGGTGGGGTGGTACTGTAGATTTGTTCTCTAATAGTTGTTATTTTATTTGGCAACAGTGCTAAGGAGAAATCTAGGGTTATTTTATTATCTTCAATTAACGAAGAGTAGAATGTATTTTTAGCCAAACAGACGTTTTTCTATAATTTGTAAAAATATCTTTCCACACATTGAAAGATTCTACTAGTTTAGAGGAACACCATTGTCTCGCTAATCTTCGTAGTTCCTGTTTTAACTACCTAAGCTGATGTGTGAACCAAGGTGCTCTCATCCTACGTGGCACTAACTTTTTCTTCACGGGAGTTGTACATAGTGAGGCTGCACAGTTATTAACAACTACTAGGTAGTTGTGGGGAGGAGTTAATTTTGAGACCAGAATCTCTCTCTATATTGATAGATGGCGCAGATAAAGAAGATAAAAAATTTATTCTTTAAATTTGTTGATAGCATTTTCAGATAAACATCTGGTGTGATAACCTTCTTTGGACTCACCTGCGTAATCTAATAACGTAAATTCAAAAGTTAACAAACAGTGATCAGAGAGGAGAGGGTTGTGTGGAGATATGACAAGGTGTTCAATGTCTACACCGTATGTCACTACCAGATCTAGTGTGTGAGCTAGATAGTGGGTGGATTTGTTTACATGTTGAACAAAGGCAATTGAATTTAAAATAGAGGTAAAGGTGTTACTACAGCTATCATTTATAACATCAACATGAATATTAAAGTCACCCACTATAATAGCTTTATCTGTGATACAGCCATATTTCTGAAAGGCTGAGAAAATCAATTTGGTGATCACTAATTAATTAACTGATTAATAGGGAGTTGGATGACAGTGGTCTTGTGCTTAACAATCCACATTTATTTTTTATGTTTTTGGTTTCTGTGGATTTTAAGGGGCAAATTTGTATTAGGTTATTTTGATTCCCTCTTCTGGATATATATTTAGATAATTTAGCTGGGTGGGGAGCAGACACAGTTTCTATGTAACTTAGTGTGTGTAACTGCAGTGGAGAAGCTGCAGAATGGTGTATAAGACTGGGTTCACTCTGCAGCTAATAAATTCAGCCATATTCCTAGAGAGTAGTGCCAGCGGTTGAATGATGACATGCGACTAAACATCTCATCACTGTCCCGATTGGGGAGCTGACCAGAAAAAACTATGGAGTCCAACATGATTTTTGCCAACTCACACACCAATGCCACACTAATTTTGGTGACTTCCAATTCCCTCAGTCAGGCATCATTCACACCGACGTGAATTACAACCCTACTGAATTTACGTTTACCTTTTGCCAACAATTTTAAATTAGATTTGAAATAGATGCACAGGGAGAAGCAGAAACACCGGGAGAAGCCACGGTGAATGTTTAGCTAATGCTAAGCTAACAGTAAACGCTAAGCTAGCAGATAGTAACCAAGATGGAAAGTAATGTTTGCAATGTGGTTCTGAGGCTCAAGCCTGAGTATGTGAACAGATGTCACCCCTCAAGCCAGAGGAAACAGTTGATTTATCAAAAAAAAAACAGAAAATAGAACAAATGCCAACAGTATGTAGAGTCTACGCTCGCCACGGAGGCGGAAGACGGAAGCGGGAGCAAGCAGCAGGGAGTCTCTGAAACAGGCTGCAGCGAGTCTGGGAGTCTCTTTCTATATACAGCACATGATTTTAAAAAAAATGCTACAAGGAATGGATTTATGTATTTTTCTCTTTAAATGTAAAAGATAATGACGTGTAAAAATAAAGATTGAACATAAACAAAATCTGCAAGTGAAAAAGAGAACTGAAGAAAAATAAAAGGGAAAGGAAAAGTAACCAAAATAATCCACAAACGGAGCAACAAATGAACACAATAAATCAAGAAAATGAGCCAAATTGAACATGAAGGAACAAAACAATCCCCAAAATGAAGAAAAATGAGCAAATTTAGTAAGAAAATCAACACAAATGAACAAAATAGTCAAACAAATGAACAAATACATCAACAGGATGATCCAGAATGTGTTGTTACATGTCAAAGAGGATGATGACTTTTCTTCATCTAAATTTAGAAAGAATTGGTTTCAAACAAAACAAAATGTAATGAAGCGCAGATACAGTACGTTGATTTCGTGAGATCTGCGAATTTAACTTCATGGGGGACAAATGAAATTCAGGGATCTAATGGAATGAACAAAACATAACTAGAAAGCGCTCAGAGAGTGCAGACCCCTTCATAGTGAAAACCTACCATTACCATTACTGCACCAAAAGCAATGTAAATTTATTTGACCCTTATTTTTGGATTCTTTGATGATGAAAACCTACCATTAGGATTTGGAATCACATACATGTCATTATTAGTTCAATAGTTATTCACAGAAAATAACATTTCCATAATGGTGGTTTTCGTCTGGATCTTGCTCTGTAAATGTTGAAGATGTGTCAAATCCATGGGCACATTACTGAATCAGCAGACTACATGCCACAATGTGGTGTTAATTTAAGGGAATTCCTGATTTGTGAAACCTATGCGATCTGTGACTTTAAACCCATGGGACACAAACATTAATGGCACAAATCCCCTCATCCCTGCTGAAATTGACACTTACACTCAGGACCTAAAATTAGCTTAAAAATTTAAACCATTAAATTTGACATTTACTGTAATAACAATCAATATCAACTAAATAAAATGGTCCTGTCACCCAGCTTTAGTCCCAACCACTGCATATCTGACACCACACATCTGAGACCTGCTCCAAACGTAGTGGTATGTTCTATCCTGAGAATTAAAGAGGCATGAGGTTAGAACATAGAGCTGTTGATCAAACAACCCAATGCCAGAGCATGTGGCAACAGTAATGGCTGATGGCCATCGCCTTGGCTTGGCTCAATATTTACACAGCTGTGTCTGGTCTGGAGCACATCAGTGCGGGTCGGCCACCTCGCTGATCACCGCGGGTCACCACAACACGCAGACACCGAAAACAAACGGGCAGTCCCTGGTGAACATGCCTATAGAGCGAGTGCAGCTCATTTTCAGGTGATAAATATAGCAGTGAAAAGTATTGATGGGAGGATAGTTTCATTTCCAATTATTCCAATCAGGTCCTCGCCATGCTGTTCTGTGAGAGAGCCCCTGTTATTTTTGTGTAATAAACTGATTAGATTATTTCTAATTAAGTAATTATCTCTAATGAGTGCAAGGGAACGCATTGTCGGAGAAAAAGGCATGCTGAGGTCGGTTCACGGCATTGAAAAGTTGCAAGAAGTGACAGGAGTGAGGAGGAAATGAGGGAGGAAGGTTTGAGAAGCTTTTTGAGCAGAGGAAAACAGCTGTGCTCAGGAAATGCTTTAAACTGAAAGCTTGAGGTTCATTAGGCTTTGTTTCAATTCTGACAATCTGTCAGGTCACACCACTCACGAATAATTTCAGTTTCCAGGAAGAAAGACTGAGTAAGATGGAGGTGGCCACGTCATTCAAAATCCAGGCTGACAGTAAGAAAAATTAATTTATGGACTTTAATAGCCGGCATTAACAGGAAGAGTAGCAAGAGCCCGCCGTTGTTAATGCTTTGTGAGAAATGTTTAACGTCACAGGAAATATTTTAACGTGGTATGAAGTCGTGCATTTACAGAAGAGTGAGGGAGTGCTTAATGTTTAAAGAGCGTAAAGTAATTATATCTTTGCTTGATGGATCCAGGGCTTCATTTGAGTAAACACTGCAAAGTATGGAGCACTCCAGGGCTCAGAAGCGAGTTGTGCTCTGATCATTTTCTCTCTCCACGGCATCTGTCATGCCTCGATGTCAAACCTCACACATTGGTGAAAACATCCGCTTTAACTTGCAAAGGGAGCCCATTGAACGGGAGGCTTTACAGATAATGAAATGATCTGCTGAACTTTACCAACACAAGCTTTTCTGGCTCAAGACCCCAAAAAAGAAATGTGCCACTTCCTCGGGGCCCAAACTATACTATGTAAATGTACTATATCAGTTCTGTATGAACAAATGTAGCAAAATATTGAATGAACGGATGGCTGGTGAAAGTAACAAAATAATTAACAGACTGATTGTAAATGTTCCCAATAATACACAAAATAATTTTAAAGAAAGCCAAAAAAACAAAATATTCCAGAATGAAGAGATCAAAACTGAAAAATATCAACAAAGTAATCTATACACAGAATAAAAATAATAAAACAGATTGTCAAAAATGAGCAAAATTAAGCAAATTAATATTTAAAAAGTCAAAATTGTACAAGTAGACAAAGTAATCAACAAAATCAGCAAAAATACATAAAATACTAAAAAGAACAAATAAATAGTCTGTAGCAAAATCAACAAAATAAGCCCTCAAATTAAAAAGGCATGTGCATATTAAAATGTAAAATATTAAGACAACAAAAAACGCAAACAATAATGAATTAAATGATCAAAAAATGAACAAAACAATAAACAAAATAATCCAAATAAAATAAACAATATTAAACAAATATCAAGTATATCAAATAGTAAAGACAATTAACAAATTAGTAAAGAAAATTAATCAAGGCAAATAAAACAATCAACAGAATAAGCAAAAATCAAGGAAATATGAAAAAAATGTACAAAATTATGAAGAATCTGTACAAGTATTGACATTTTTCACAAAATTAAAAGTATACATATTGAAAATCTATAAAATAAACCATAAACAATAATAAACAATGAATTAAAGTGAACAAAATAGTCAGTAAAATAAACTAAAATAAAGAGAACTGAACTAAATAAACAATGAACTGAGCACAAATAAACAAAATAATAAAGAAAATCAGAAAATATTAAACAAATTAACAAGTTAGTAAACAAACTGGGTCAAAGTGAATAAAAGAAAGTTCACAAAAAATCGACTAAACGTGCAAAGTCAAGGGAGAAAATGAACACATTAAGACAATGAAAAAATAAACAACATGCAAAAACAAAATTGAGTACAGTGAGCAAATCAGAGGAAAATCAACAAAATATTAACTTAAATTAAAAACCAAATAACAAAAACCAAATAAAAAAGTCTGAATCACACCAGAGTCTGGGTCCTAACCCGACATTTGGAAAAGGCAGATTCAGTGGCGTTCGGACTCCTCTGGAAACATTTCATTGTGTACTTCAGAGATGAGACGTTCAGTGACCTGCACTAGAAGACCTCTCCACTCTAAACAATGGAGCCCATAAATTTCTCCATCATTATGAGCTATTCAGATGTTCCCCACTTGATGTGCATATTTAGAAACCAGAGGGCCATCAAAGTCAAACATAAAACACAAATGAGATCTTTATGAAGCCATATTCATTTACAGTCTGCTGCTGCATTCTGTTTAATTTTCCCTATCTCACTCTTTATCTCGGCCGTACTCTTCCAATCTGTTGAAAGCTCCACATTATACCAAAGACAACAGACACCACGCTCTTTACCAGGCCATTAATTTATGATTATAGCCGTTGTGAATGTATACATTTCTCCAAATTACTGGACGATCTAACTGCAGCATCTACAGTATACTCACATATAATTGTTCATTTGTTTAGCGATACTTTGGAATTAGAATTCAGTGACCATAACAAATCCCAGTGTGAAGTAGAAAGCCTCAGGCATGATCAGAAGTATTTGGCCAGTCAACATCATTATTTCTGCGGCCATCTGAAACCGCCTCAGCACCAGTCATAACTCACCCACCTCAATTCACCTGCCAAGGGCAAGAGCCCAAGGTCACATTTAGCCTCGGGTTAACGCTCTGCAGTCCACTACGACCAGGAACTAGTGTCAAACAGTATGGAGTCGTCTGCTGCACAGCAAGACAACTTGTTCAAGTTCACTTTGACTACACTGACGTGAAAATATGTTTATCAGTACTTTATGGAATCATGTGAGCAGGTCACCTGGCTGCAAACCTCACTCCTGTACCGCTGACAGGACCTCAACACAAGATATAAAACTGCTCAAAAAGATTAAAGGGGCACTTAAGTCATACATCAGAATGTCATGAAAATATGATTTAAGTTAATATCGTTCCTGATATACATTGTGTTAGAACAATAACATCGGTGCCTTTGTCATCCATGAACTCTATACACATTGGAGCCGAGGGTTATCCTGTACAAGGAGGAACCCAGGATCCACTGCATCAGCATAAGGTCTGACAGCCATGCTGAAGATTCCATCATGGAGGTCTGTGCGAACCTTCAAGGATATGCCACTCCACACAAAATTGGTCATGTTGGGCGATGCTTACCTGGTTGTCTCCAGACTCTTTGATACCTGTCACATGTGCTCAGTGTGAACCTGCTTTCATCTGTGACGAGAACAGGATGCCACTGATGGAGCTGCCACTTCAGATGTTCACCAGTCGAGCTGCATGTTGTTGGGATGTGAGCACCGGTCTCACTAGAGAATGTTGGGTTCTCAGTCCATCCTCATGGAATTGGTTTCTGACAGTTTGATCAGAAACATCGTCATTTTGCAGGGCTCTGGCAGTGGTCATCCTGTTCCTTTATGCACAAAGGAGCAGATACTTGCCTGCTGCTGGTGCCTTGATGTCCTTCTATGACCCTGTCCAGCTCTTTATTGTATTGCTACCATGCTCTTGAGACACAGCAAATCTTCTATGCTTTGCCTATCATATGGAGGTACCATCCTGGAGGAGCAGGGCTACCTGTGTAACCTGTCTGGACTGTAGATATCGCCCAGAATGACCGGGACTTACTGACCGGGAGCAGTATTACAGCTCTTGGCCACTGGGGCACCATTCAGCTCCAAGAAGCCCTGACTCCTATAGAGTTACACTGGATTTCTGTCTTAAAATACTTAGTGAATTCATATTTGTCTGACAAATCACTGCTATGCTGGGCTTTTATCGACATGTTGCTATGGTAACTCTACAAGCCTGTGGAGTCGGACCGAGTTGGTCCTTTGTATCTTCTATTTATTCAATAGAATATAGTTTTATCTGAGATACACTCAACTGCAGTTGTGGGTAAGTGTTTACACTAACAACACCATAATACGCAGTTTTACCATGTTAGTAAGCTAGCAGTTAGTATTACTGTAGCTTACCCATAAGATCCCTGACATATTACACCCCAGTAGCTCCACCACCATTCGTCCATATACAGTATGGTTACATCTTGTTTTTGGCTCCAAAATGTCATCCAGAAAGTGCCAACCTGATTGTCCTCTAACATGTCCTTCAGAAACCAATGGGTGACGTCACGGTCACTTTGTCACTAATACTGTATATACAGTCGACGGTATTGCCTCATGCACTCAGTAGTGATAAAGACACTAGCAGAACACAAAACTAGTGAAGAATCAGCTCGACAGAATATGAAAATAGTTGGTGTTTGTGACCACCACATGCAGAAGCATCCATTTTTATGAGGGTGCCTTGATTCTGCTTCTCTAATGAACCTGTTGTCCATTTAATTTGCACCAGTGCAGGTAAAGTTCTTTCACAATCACTTGTGCTTCCTAACTATCCAGACTGACATCCCAGCATTTCAACTGCTTTGGTGTTATACTACAATGATGAAGTTCCCCTCATTTTGTGGAGCAGAAAGGTTTCAAGTCAAACAATTCTGTTGAAGGCTTTAAACAATATTTTACAATAAGCCAGGATCCAATAAAAACATGTTAAGGCTGGCTTCTAGTTCTCCTTCTCATCAATCTTCTGTCCCTACCCCTTCTGGTTTTGCCTCATGGGACCTACCTCCGAAAAAAATGGCACTGAAGTCAGTTGTTTAATCTAGATTACATTACCCCTCCATTTACACATATGACATGTGCCAAGTTAACAGATAACCTTATAAGTCAAGGAAGTTGAAATTTGCTATAAAATTGTTGAAGCATATCTAATTATAAAGACTACAAGCAGAAAGTGGAGTACATAACATCATCATAACCTCATCTCTCCACATTCAGCTCGGAGCAGCTGAAGGGTCTCTGAAGCTCAACATGATATTGATTTTCACCTCTTTTACTAAATTACTCTTGAAGATTAAGGTTTAATTTGCTGAGGTAGCGGCCATTTTTGGTGTTGTGAGGTGTATCAGATGAGACAGAAATGAAGTCGTTTCACACAAAGCTAACTGATATTTTACTATGGCTACTTTTTGCGATAAACTGCAATAAGTGACAAACGTGTGAATAATGGTGTATTTCAAACAGCATAAAATATGTCTCATGTCATTCATCATGCATTCATTCAATGTCTTCCCCATAATCCTTGCGAAGGTCACGGCAGGGTAAGTCACTAACTCTAATGTAGTTTTTAATTTTAGTTTCAGTTAGGTCAGGTAGTTTTTAATTTTAGTTTCAGAGGTGGATGAAAGTGGGCAGGGCTTGAGCTCAGTATTTACAAAACCACTTCAAGTTTTTAGATTCAGATGCATTTTGCTAATCCAAACACTGAGAAATTGTTTTACAGTATTTTTTTTTTACCTTTCGCAATAAAACCTTTAGGCATGAACACTGCATTTGACTGAGTGTACTTTTATTTGACTTTAATGTTTATTTATATGTAGTATTATTTTAATACTTTTACAAAACCTATAATGTCTTGTTCAATAGCTTCTATCATGGTAAAGCAGTTCTGCCCTGGAAAAATAAAACATACCTTGTGCTTTTGAAATCTGTGGCTTATGCTATTTGATGTTGATATTTTTATGTACAAATTACCTTTTTCAGCGGATTATGTGGGATGAGATGAAGCTTGATGACAAAGCCTAAATGTTCCTATGATTATGAGATACTGTTTAGCTCTAAAACTAGCTTTAATTAATCCAATACACTTTATTTGCTTTTATTCATATTTGTTAGTATGAAAGGTATGTGTCTATGATTGATGAGTAATTGAAGTTAGCCTCCATGAATTTATTAGATGAAAATTTAATTCTCAGATGTGATCTAAGGGTGCACTCACATTGGCAGTCTGGTCCTGGCCTGGGCGCGTTTCACACGGACCATTTGAGTAATGTGAGTACAACGGAGCCGTGCTCTGCCCCCGGGCCTCAGCGCGGTTGGGGCAGGCGGGCCTCGGTGTGGCACGGTTGGGTACGCATGTGTAATGGAATGGCAACCGAACGTGAATATGACGTAAAATCACTGCGTTCTTCACTACACTCATTCAAAACAATGGCTGCGGCTTCACGAGTTGCTTCAATGCCGATGTTTGCTGGAAATTTGGACGGACACCTGAAAACAGACCCAACTCGACCGAACACAGAAGAACACAGAGGTGGACATGAAAATGTTTGAGTTCCGCCACAGCAGTGGCTGAACTACAACTACTGATTAGTACCGGGACAAGATGAAGAAGCCATGTGAACAGCACCTTATTAAAGTGTGAGACGCTCTGAAGAAGTCATACTCCTCTGCAGAGGAAAAGGACAAATTTAGGTGGTTCGACGCAGCAGCTGAAAGCTTGAAATACTGTGTGTATGACTGGAAATACTCTGGTGAATCATATCATGTATGCAGATGATCTGGTGGTTCTAGTCCATATATTGCTGGACTTCAACAGCTTCTCACTATATGCTCTGAATATGGTGTTGAACATGATATCAAACACAATGCGAGCACGAGTGTCATTATGATGTATAGAACCAAAAAGAATAAAGGTCTGAAATTTCCTGATTTTATGTTGTCTGGAAATATTCTGTGTGTGTAATAAGGTAAAATATCTTAGACGCTTTATAACAGAGGAAATGACAGATGACAATGATATTCACAGACAATGTCTCCAGATGTTTGCACAAGATAATACTCTCCTTGGTAAATGTGGTTTGTGTACAGCTAAAGTGAAGATGGTCTTATTTAGAGCATATTGTACATCACTGTGCACTGCTGGTTAAGTTACAAACAAGGAGGCCTGTAAAAACTACTAGTAGCTTATAATGATGTGTGTGTGTGTGTGTATTTTTAGTGTGTATCGTCTTGTTATTTTTAAATTTGGGCCTCAAGTCTACAATACAGTGAAATTGAATTGTAACGGTTTGGTGGGTGATGGACACATAAGCATATTTATCATATTTATATATTATTGTATTTTGATTTTTCATGCTTTGTGTTTCTGTTTGTGCCTTATTTTGTGCTACACTTTAATTAAACAATTATGTGAAATGTACAGCTTTGTATCTATTATTCAGTGACATTCGCAATCTCTTGTTTACAAATCTGCACAAAGGTGTTTACACACAGTTGTGAGAACAAACAGGTTTCCTTCACTGTAATCACATTACTGTAATCACATTACTGAGCATCATTTCTTTGGCTCCAGCATCTATTGTAAGATTTCTTTCA
>JAQQAE010011578.1:0-13548 GCA_029823295.1 Pseudamia nigra | reverse complement strand
CTCTTTTGTTCATTTTTTTCATTGTCATGTTCACTTTTGATCGTTTTGTCAACATGTTGCACATGCTGGTGTTTGTAACATTATCATCCATCCATCCATTTTCTATCCCTTAATCCTCATGAGGGTCGGGGGGGTGCTGGAGCCTATCCCAGCTGACTTAAGCGAAGGCAGGGTACACCCTGGATGAGTCGCCAGTTCATCGCAGGGCTGTAACATTATCATGTTAAACAAAATAATCTAATCATTGTAAATTCCTGTACCTCTCATTATCATTATCAAAATCAAATCAAGTCTTAGTCCTCAAAGGCAGGCTGGACTCATGGGGACCACGTGTCCCCACAGTGAAAAGAAGCACTCCAGGATTGGTGTGGATTAGGGTTTTGGCCCCTACAGGCACATAAGCACACACACCTGGAGCCATTGTCCTGCTGGTACAGTAGGTCTGTGTGGAAGATGAAACCTGCTGTAACAGTTCACCCCAAACAACTCACACTGGAGGTTCATATTTTCGATTTGGAAGCATTCCCTGTCCATACATTACCGTGAGGAATCTGACACAAGCGGAGCCAAAATCCAAACCAGAAATGTGGCACCTCCCCATGACCTAAACCAACATATCATCATTTTTACTGCTGCAACTGAATGTGTTTTAGATATTTTGCTCTTAATAAATAATATGTGTGTTTTGTTCATTGTTGAGATAGTGTTTTACTCTTAATAAATGAAATAATTTGTATCCACTCAGGTTATCTTGATCTAAACCTAAAACTTGTTTGATGATCTGACAATTATACAGAATATAAAAAATCAGGAAGGAGGGAATTTTTTTTGGAGCAAAATCACCAAAAATGAACAAAATCACCAAGAAAATTACCAAAACAAGCAACAAAATCGAGGATAAATGATCCTCCAAATAAACAAAAACAGAAATAAAAAAAATATGGACAAAATGACAAAGAAGAACAGAAATGAGCAAAATAAACAACAAAAATTAACATCTAATGAATAAAATAATCAGGCAAATGAACAAAAATGAGGAAAAAATATTTAAAAAAGAAACATGAGCAAAGAATCAATGGAAAATGACCAAAATAAACAAGAGACACAGAAAATGAACAGAAATGAACAAATCCTCAAGAAAATGAACAAAATAGTCAAGAAAATGGACAAATAATTAATATAATGATCAGGCAAATGAACAAAAATGGGAATTTTTTAATGAATTAAATATTAAACAATATGAACAGAAACACCAATAGAATCTATTGAGAATGAACAACATAATCAAGAACATCATAAATAATTCCTAAAACATAAAAAATGAACAGAATAATAAACAATATAGACAAAATAATCAAGAAAAACAGAAAACTTATAAATCAATTTAAGAAAAGAAAGGTTAAAGTGTGCAGAAAAAGCAAAAGTCAGTTTATCGGTGCACTCCTCTACAAAGAGCAAAGAATGAAATAGTCATGAAAATAAAACAATTATCAAAATATTCATAAATCAAGAAAAATGATAAAGAAAGTGAAGACAAATGATCAAAGTAAGCGGCACAATTTGCAACAAGAAACAAAATGATTAAGTCAGTGAAGGAAATATGCAAGAAAATGAGCAAAAGGATTAAGTAAACAAAGAAAAAACAAAGTAAGCAAGAAATGTGTAACAGTGAACAAAATGATTAAGAAGATGAACAAAAAATGAACAAAATATGCAGTAAAATGAGCAAGGTGATGTAGAAAAGGAAGGGAAATGAGCAAAGTAAGCAACAAAATGTGCAAAAGTGAACAAAATTATTACGAAAATGAAGAGAAATGAACACAACAAGCAACAACTGAGCAAAAATGAACAACTTGATTGAGAAAATAAAGAGAAATGAACAAAGTAACAACAAACATGTGCAAAATTGAACAAAACAATCCAGAAAATGAACAAAAACGGACAAATTAATTGAAAGTAAACTAAAAAAAGAACAAAATTGCAATTATTTTTGTAAAGAGGGATTTTAAAGATCCGAAATTCACACAGGATTGATGTTACTCAATTAAAACAAGCCAATGGACATTTTAATAAGACTGAAATCTACACTTGTGCAGGGTTGATTTAGCAGTAACTACTGAATCCCTAAAGAACAGGGATGCATCTGAGAGTCAGCAGTGATGTTGTATTGATTCAGAATGAATCAAGGTAGCTTTTAATGTCATCTGTGAGTTGTATAAAGTAGTATTTTTTTTCTTGTAATGCCCTGCAGTTGTTGCTGTTGGGCATAAAAAGCATGAAATAAATGCATAGGGACGTTTGGTTGTGCAGTCGATCCATCTGTTTGATTTCACCTCGGTCGACTACAGACGCTTAGAATCTGGAAACAGCTCCATCTTGGCAAACGTCAGTGACATTCAGTTAAGGTGATCTGTCAGGCTGATCTGTTTAAAATTGTCCAGACTGTACATGAAAGGTTCTTCTGAAATGGGATCAAAAGCTATCATTTTTTATTCTTGAATTTTACATACCTAACTGTCTGCTGCCTCACTCCTGACATTCTCTAGTGACCGGCTTTTCTGGCTTATTAATGAGCAGGAGAAGAGTTGACACGGGTCCAACTTTTGCCCCAGATCCCAACTCCTTTTTGCCTTTTCTCTTCTCTCCCAATGCTGCTTTTCTCATTTGGATCCATCTTTGCTAACTAATACAAAGCCTTGGTATCAGAGAGAGGTGTATGGAGAGAGAAAAAAAAAATTAGAGAGGAACTTTTTTGGCAAAGATGCACATTGGTTATTCTTAGAAGAGTAGTGACTGAATGTCTGAAAAGGCCCCAGAGCAGACTACCACTGAGTGAGAGAGAGGCATTATTCCCTTCAGCTAATGTGAGACATAAAAATACACACTCTTGCATAAGGCCGAGCCAATGGAAAGGTAGACACCATGGAGGAAGAGAAAAAACAGAGCCGAAGAGGAAGACAGAGTAAGAGAGAGAGTGTGTTTGGGTGGAAAGTAAGTGTGGGATGTTGGGGCTCTCAGTATCATGGTAGCAGCGTTGCTCGCCGCCCAAACCTCAGCAGTTTTTAAGAAGCATGAAGCGAAGACAAACTCCTCAACCACCTGTTGTAATTATGCACTGCTTGCTTTACAACGACAACGTGGGCCACATAATGTTCCTGTAAACCGCAGCACCACACCATTAATTTTACCTTGTGCTGAGCCTTAGAGCGTCCTGGCTCAGGACTCAGGACAAAGTTACACTTTGATCTGGGTGCATTTGCAGGATTACAAGGGAGGTTAATGACATGCACTGCACTGATGGAATTACAACGCTTGGTTACTGATGTTTGAAAAAATGAACCGATGGTACAGTAGACTAAACCAAGAATTTTAGTTAGATGAATGTTCTTTTAATTCACATTTTGTTTTTCTCTTATGATCCAGACTAGACTACATGTTTCTTGGTGTATTAGTTCATGGTTACAACATGCATGTTTTACAAACAGCAATTCCAGTGAAGTTGGGACTTTATGTAAAATGTAAATAAAAACAGAAGAACAGTCCAATGATATACAAATCACTCTCTGGAACAGGGTCATGTTTACTACTGTGTTACACCACCTTTCCGTTTAACAACATTCAATTAGTGTTTAGGAAATGAGAACACTAATAGTTGAAGCTTTGCAGGTGGAATTCTATCCCATTCTGGCGTGATGTATGACTTTAGTTGCTCAACAGTCCGGTGTCTCCATTGTCCTATTTTGTGCTATTTCTACCTTTTAGCATTAATGGTGTCTTCACAGATGTGCAAGTCACACATGGGGGGCACTAACACATCCCCATCCCATTATCGATGCTGGCTTAAACTTTGTGCTGATAACAATCTTGGTGGTCCTTTTCCTCTTTAGCCTGCAGAACACAATATCTATGATTTCCAAAAGCAATTTGAATTGTGGACTCCTCAGACCACAGCACACTTTCAACTTTGTATCAGTCTGTCTCAGATGGGCTTGAGTCCAGAGAAACTGGCTGCGTTTCTTGACATATGGATTTCACTTTGCATGGTAGAGTTTTAAGCTGTACTTGTAGGTGTAGTGATGAACTGTGTTAACTAACAATGGTTTTCTGAAGTGTTCCTGAGCCCATGTGGTGAGATCCTTTACAGAATGATGTTGGTTTTTAATGCAGTGCTGTCGGAAGGATAAAACGTCATGTCTGAATCTTTTGGTGATATTATGGACTGTAGATGATCCTTGCTTGTGAACGACGGAGTCTTTCAGGGAAGCTCCTTTTATACCCAATCATGACACTCATCTGTTTCCAATTAACCTGTTCACCTGTGGAATGTGTGAACAGGAGTTTTTTGAGCATTCCTCAACTTCACCAGTCTTTTGTTGCCAATGTCCCAGCTCTTCTGGAAAGGTTTGCAGGCACCAAATTCAAAATGAGGGAATATTTGCAAAAAACAATAGAGCTGATCACTTTTGAATTGAAGCCACTGCATTAGTATTTTACTTGTTCGTGTTTTGCCAGCAGTTAATATGACACATGGGGCACTTGAGATTCCTGTGGTCAAGGAGCAGTGTTGTGGCGATGCAACAAAACTCTCAATTAAATCCCATGTTCATGATTCTACATCTTGACCCTTTCCCTCCTAACCTTAATCAGATAGTTTCATATTTAAACACACTGAAACTGCAAACCTGTCTGAATGGCATTAGCAGCCGCATGTGCAGTAAGTGTTTCACAATGTATTAACTGTACATTGTTGTATTAACTACAAAAATACCAAAATTGCACTTGACAGAGATGCAGCTCCATTTCAAATCTGGTGGCCCTAGCTTTGTTAATATAGTCAATGTATGCCAAAAATGATTTTGAACTTTTATGACCCTGTGATCTCAGTCTGTCACCTCTTGTCATGTGGCTGTGCCAAGGTCAACCTGTATGCCAAGTTTCTTAAATTAAACTTCATTTGTTTTTCATTTAGAGCCCTGATGGACAAATGTCTGAATGAATGGACAGACAGCACCATCCGATCTATCCACACTGTGACTCCATCAGTGTGGGTGATGTGAAAAGCATTGCTATGATTCAGTCCTAGTGGGTGTGGTTTCAACGAGGGTTTCACCGATATGTCCATATTCGGAGGAGGTAGGTGTGTTTTGTGAACTCTCTCCAATTAGCCTGCATTGGAAACAGCTGCTTGAATACGAGCTGATAAATGGCTGACGTGACACAGCTGTGACAGAACACTTGGAATTAGGGTTGAGATGCTGAAAACACTTGGATTTGAGAACGGAGAAGTGAGAATTGAAAAGGACTAACAATCGAATGTTTTAGGGGCACGCCACCACCTTTTCACTTTTGTATATGTTCACCTTAACAAACTTTGAATGACAACTAGCTACCCAAGAGCGGGCTCGCCATTCGACTGGAACAAGTACATGGTCTGCCGGACAGACAGACGCCACGGATGTTATTCGCCAGACCCAACAGCAGATGTGTGGGGTGAGTTTGCAAACACGAACCTACATCCTCCATCAGTTCAGGGATAAACACATCACCCAGAGCTAGTATAAAAAACAACTCATGTTCTGAACAACACGTAGGGTCGAGTGAGGTTATGCTAGCAGGGCTATCTTAGGAGCTGCAACAAATCAAGAGCTCATCCGAAAATTGAATTGTACAGTAGCTAACCCCTTATAACAGGCATCTATACTGCATGCATTAAGTACCCATGTTATTTGTTAGATATGAGGTGAGATTAGTTCGGTACTAATAGTCAACAGATGTTTTCCAGGAGTCATTCTTGTCTCATCATGTGTAAGTTCGTTTGTCCATCTTTAAAGATTTCCTCCATGGATAATATTTCAGTATAAACAGAGAGCTTCGCTTACTGTGATTGACAACTCCATAATCTCTATCCATAAGCTTAGAGAAGACATCCTGAAGTACGTATAAAATGAAAGCATAGTGTAGACCTAAGGTTCTGTGCACGTCTATATTTACCATCAGGCATAAATAGACCTTCACAACGCAGTCCCAGAGCATTAAAACTAAAACAGGGCCAACTGCATTTTTAAAAATTTCTGTTTTCTGGAGGTTACAACGAGCAGCAACAAAGTATTAGTGTGGACAAAATTCTTCTCTTTCTGTCTGTTATAATAAATGTTGTGAAACCATCAACCTGCTTCATCTTTAAAATTAATTTGAGATGATGTAAAGACAGCCTGAGTGGGATAATAAATATCCCGTGCCAGGGGAGTGGGAGTGTGTGCTTGTGTGTGTGTGTTTAAGGCAGTGTCACAACGCCAATGCCTGAGAAAATGTTACTGTGAGAAAATTTGGAAAATCAAGTCAAAGTTCTCACCGCAAAGTGACGTTGGAAGTACTTATTCGTGTTTGAGCGAAGCTGAGAACTTGAACGACTTTTTAACTGGATGAAACGACTGTCTGGGAATGACCCCAGTGTGTAGAAGTGATTAAGGGACCCAGTTTCGCCATAACCCAAATGTGTTTGCATAACGACTTTAAGTGGTGCTCCTAGTCATATTAAATAAAGCACCTTTTTGAAGCGTTTGACAACTGTTGAGTGCAGCAGCATTCCAACAGCACTTTCACCATTCAGAAGGCCTTAAATTACTCATCTCTTCTTGGATAAAACAGATAAAAATGCAGTGGATGAAGATGAAGTGCCCCGCAGTGGAATCCTTCAAATGCAGGTGTGGCGTGATGCGCTGGCAGTGAGGGAGAAAGACGCAAAGTTGTCGTTAGCTCAGCTGAAAGCTGTCTTCCTTCCCGGCAACTTGGATGTTCCTCCCATATTTCTCCCTGTAACCCCCCACCCCGAATGGAGCGTGATTTACTGTCTTGTAAACACATAGGAAGTAGCATTGAAAACGGTTTAACAAAGTCAATAAAAGCAGACATCATTCCTGGTATCAGGGGGGTGGAAGAAGAGGAGGGGAGGTCTGGGGTGGCCGAGGGCAGATATCTTCCTCCCCCTCCATTTCTCCATCTCTAACATCTCTCTTGTCTATCATCTGCGTCTTCTGTTTCATTTTCTCCCTGTTCTGTAGCTTTCTCCACATCTTCCTCTTTTTCCTTCTCTCTCGTTCTTCCCCTCTGTGCATTTTTTTTTATTTCATGCGTTGGGCAGTGGACAGCCAGAGCAATGGTTTTAACAGACCTACCTGCAGGGCTGCTTAAGGCGGCTCTTTCATCTGGGCTCTGGAGAAAGAAGCCCCCGGCTCCGAAACAGCTGTGTAGACCTGGGAGTGAGAGGACCATGAAAAACAGAGAAGAAAGAAGGGGAAATTCAGTGGTCCTTTGGGAATCATACCTCCCCAAACGCCTGTCTCTCTTTTTCTTTATCTTTCTCTTACTTGTTATCTTCTAAGTTTCCTTGTCACCAGTTTGATTCTTCTTCTGTCTGTCTGCCATTGAGTCCATTCAGTTGCATATTTCTTTCAAGGTTTTCTAGGACTGGGCTCACATTTCTGCTACATAACATCCATTCTGATATTCTGAACTATTTATCAGGTGTCTCAGCCTTGGCCTAAATACTGTGGTGCAAAGTTCCATGCCCTATTTTTTCTTAATTCCAGACTCAGCTAACATCTGCTGACAGTGTAAATTAGCATCAATGTGTAGAAATTAATCATGTGTTTAGTTTTAGGTTTTATCTTTACATTAGTACTGAGCACAGTAAAAACTCCAGAGTGCAGATTTAAGTACATCTGCAGAAATAAAATATCATAATTATGCATTATTATGTTTTTATTAGTGTATAATGATTGTGTTTTCATTACTTTGGAATAAGTAATTTTTATCTACTATGTTGCACTGCCATGTGTCTACATTAGCTCCAAACTGACTTCCTCTATTCCTTTTTCCATTTTGTAATGGATGGTGACCAGTATGAAGGAACATTTCTCTCATCTCATAGTCCCTTTGGCTAAAAAGCCCAGTACAGACGAAACAAACAGTGGCTCTGATGAAGCTATTGTATTTGACACAGTGGTGCAGGTCCCGTGTCCATACCCAACGCTGGCCAACGGTTCCTTTCTGTGTGGAGTGTTTCGGTTAATCGGCCTCAGGTCTAAATGTGAGTGTGAATGGTTGTCTGTTTCTGTATGTCAGCATACAGGTTGACTTTGGAACACTTGTGGCTTTGTTTTTGGAGACAAAAGGTCAAAGTTTAAGTCACAGGGTTATAAAAGTTCAGCATCAATTTTTGTATACAGAGGCCACCAAATTTGAATAGAAGTGGGCCGGTATCAGTCTGCACCTCTGTTGAGCGCTAACAAGAAGCATAAGGCATTTTGTATTGTATTAAATTGTGACCAATTAATATATTCACCCATTGCAAACCTATTGATCTTGACTTGCCTATCATAATTTTCCTCAAAATACAAAAACTCAAACATCTGGTGTGATACTTAAGTTGTTTCCATCTAGCCATACTGTGTCTTAATGGCCACCATAGGGGAGGGTCGATGTCATCAAATATTATACACTGAACCTGTAAGTAACACACACTTATTGGAGTGTATTCATACATGTGGCTCATTTGTTTTATTCCAGTTCAGGGACTAAAATGATAAAATTGTTGCAGTTGTCCTTTGGGTCACTGTGCTCACAGGGAAACAGTCTGTAGTGGTCCAGAGTTGTAAATAAATGCCACGCACAAACAAACTGTTCTCTCATTGGTCAGAAGTCTTCTTTGGAAGGTGTATGAGTTTAGAAACAACAGCCGTGGATCATCAGCTGCATGTATAACTAGTTTCTCTTTTTGCAGTTCTCTGGTTAATGTACTGGTGTTTGCTGAACAAAATATCCAGCTCTACCTGAAATCCATAAAGTAATGTCATGATGCATGTTGAGACATGATGCATGTGTTTGTCCGCCAGGAGCCGTGGGGCTCTGAGGGGTGCACATCACCATATACACATAAAACACTACCAAAAATGCATGGGGTAAATTTTGTTACTTTTATGCTTGTCTAGGTAGCTGTGCATAACATGTGTCATCATTGTGAACCAGAGTCATGAGTCACTTGTGGTGGTTGGTGACTTGATTGCATTCTCAAAACAAATGAACCATTACAGAGACTGAACAGAAGCAAGCAAAGGGACCCCTTCTTGTTGATCTCAGTCTGCATGTTTTGTCCTGCATCCGACTGCCATTTCCATCTTCACACATGCACAAAGAAACCAATTGGTGTGGAATGTGACATCTATTGGTGACGTTGCAGACTGCACCGCACTGCCCTCACTCTGACCACGACCTGCAGCCGCCACATTAACACTAGTCCACATTTAAACATAGTACTATTTGGTAATGCACCTTAACCATAGATACCACACATAGTACAAAAAGAAAAGGAGAAACATGATGCAACATGGTGGAAGGCAACCCTCTGTCTCTGTTGTGTCTTAACTCATCATAGCTTGGCACTTTTTAGGTTCCAGTGAGTTGCTTTTCTAAGCTGGTGTAGGTCCATGTCTGCCTGCATGGTTGTTACTTCATGGTGGTAGCGGTGTTGCCTCAGTCTGATTGTAGCTATGAACAAGGCAACAATGATGGTGCAGGAAGTTTAAGAGTTTCTGAAGTGAGAATAGTTGTTTAAGCTTCCAGTCTGTGGTTGCTTCATACAGACCGGGTCACCATGAAAGGGCTGGGAAAAGTCGTCAGCAACTTGGTGTCGTGCAACATGACATAACGATGCATAGGTACTGATACAGTATTGATTCTGGACCAAGCAATCAGTAATGTGCATGGTTCTGTCACATGACAAGTATCACCGTGGTTTGCATAGAACTGTACCAAAGCAGGGACCAGAAATGTCATCCCATAGTCCATGAAAACATAAAAAACTTTGTCCAGTCAAATTATGCTGATCTGATTCCAGCAGTTAGAAAGAAACGTAAATAACTTATTTTGATGTTTACGTAAATGTAACCCCAATATTTCTATCCCACATTTTAGTCTCTATCCTGTTTTAGTTTCCTAGCTAGCAGACAGGCTCAAACATTCTTTACCTGGTCAGCTACAGTCCACTGTAGACTAATTATTCAGCCATTATGTAGGACAGTACAATTCACAGGCCAGACTCTATTTCCCTAAAAAGAGCTATCTAAACTATTCTCTGGAGCTAATGAGAATTTTGAGTCTGAACTAATCAATGTGTGAACTCATG
This sequence comes from Pseudamia nigra, assembly GCA_029823295.1. NCBI lineage: Eukaryota > Metazoa > Chordata > Actinopteri > Kurtiformes > Apogonidae > Pseudamia > Pseudamia nigra. The sequence goes on along the minus strand of JAQQAE010011578.1, from coordinate 3,365 downwards.
GACAATTACTTGTAACAGTGATCATTTGACGAGCTCATCCTGTCAGGCTACACCTTTGGCAAACCATTCATGATTCAAAATAATGTGCATCTAACCACAAAGCTGCCCAATAATGATTCCATCAAGAGTGATTCAATGACAATTTCAATTTTAGATATTAATTCAGGAATTTAAACCACATTTGTACAGTTAGAGATTAGTTGGAGGGTGTAATGTGCTCTTTAAATGCAACACGAAACAAAAACTAATGGGCAAGTTTCTCATCTTGCACATTAAAGTATGTGCACATTCAGGCTTCTGAAAAATGAGAAAGAGGAGCTGGAGTTTTTGGAGCTGAACGTAATGTCCCTCATGCATCATCACCATCAGTCCACTCTGTGGTGAGATCACCGTCATGGTTTTAAAATTCCTCACACTCCTCCACAAGGTGGGATGCGATTAAAAAAAAAAAAGAGCAATTGTTGAGAGTCTGTACAATCCCCATGGGTCCTGCTCAAATCACTTCTTTCCCTGTGTTGCTCGATTTTATGCTCACTAATCCTACTGGTACTGTGCTGCACATACCAGCCTCACCATGCGCTGCTGGTATTAGCTGACTTGTTTGTGTTGGACAGCAAAATGGTCGATGGGATGTATCGCTGCAGTGACTTGGTTTCATGATTGTGTTTGATTGCCATAAGTGTGCAGTTATGGCAATCTAAAGCTTGAGGATGTGTGTCCCTTTACGTTGGGTGTGTGAATACGGAAGTAAGTACAGTAGTTTTGTGTAATTTACTTTCCCTTGTGTCGTCCGCCTTTTACCTAAGAAGTGAATTTTTCATTTATCTCTATGCAAGTTAATATTATGCTTTTTTCTACAAGCACATATTCAGATTTATTTCATCTATACTTGTATGCAGTGGTGTGTGAACAGAAGCAGTAAGTACAAGTATTGTTACTTCATAATCCTAATGAATCAAATAGAATTAGAAGTACTTATAAAACTATGTACTGGAGTAAAAGTAAAAAAGTTTGGCATTAAAAGCTAATCAAGCAGTGAGTAACTTTTTATTTTCTTGGTTCTATTGTACATGTCTAACATGGGTCATTATTTTGATCATTGTTGTTCATTTGGTTGTGCATTGTGTTCATTATTGCTCCATTTTATGGGTTGTTTTATCCATATCTGTCAATTTATTGTGTTTGTTCATTTTTGCTCATTCGTTAATTGTTTTTAAATTTCATTTATTCTACTGGTAATTTTTTATTAATTAATTTGATTGTTTTGTCTCTACTTTTGCTCATTTTGTTGCGTATTTTGTTCATATTAAACTTATTTGCTTGATTTTCTTGATTTGTTTGTCTACTTTTTGTTAATTTTCTTGATTATTACTGTTCATTTTACACATTTTGTGGCTTATCATATATTCTATGTTCATATTTGCTAATTTACTTGAATTCTTTGTTAATTTTGTGCTCATTTGTTGGATGTTTTTGTTTTCTGTTTTTTGTTCATTTTACTCCTGAGTATTTTTTTTGATCACAAATGTAAGTAAGAGTAAAAAGTATTCTGCAAAACGACTACTCTATGAAGTACATTTATTTAAAAAACTACCCAAGTGGGTGTAAAGGAGTAAATGTACTTGAGTAATATCCTCCTCTGCTTGTATGTTTGTACAAATCCAACCGGCAACCACACAGTTCAATAAAGAGAGGCCTTTTCTTGCTGTAAGAATACTCAGCTCCTGCATTACATCCATGAAAAGAACAAAAACATGATCTTTTACAACACAAAAGTCAAGACTGTCCTGTTAAAACATCAGCATCAACAGCTTAAACTACCAAGAAGAAACAGATCACCCATTTTCCATTCCCTTTTTGTCAAGTCTTTTAAAGGCCATTTAACAGAAGGGACTTTAATAGTATCATAACACTTATGGATTACTGGTTAAGTATTCCAGCAGCTCTGTTTCCCCCTGCAGTTCAAAGCCAACTTTCTAAGATGTAAAAAACTGACCTGTGAATCACCTGGCCCTTTTCTCTCTCTCTTTCTCTCCTTTCTCCTCCCCACCCTTCCTTCTCTGGAGAATCAGCACACAGAGAGCAAGACCGCAAAACGTGAAATGAAAAGGAAGATGAAGGGATGAGAAATATGAGTGGCAGGGCGGCTGCACAAGGGGCTACGTACAGCAGGTAACAGAGTGAGAAAGCAGAGAAGAAAAGTCCACTTTTAAAGCAGGGAGGAAGGAGCAAAGAGACTGGATGAGCTGGTGTTGAGTGCTGTTGTGTTTGTTTAGTCCCCTTCAAAGGAAAGCTTAATTATTTTACCATGCTGTGCCTGCAGAGACACAGGATTCATGGGCTGCTCTTAGCCCCTATCTCCTCCAACCAACTCAGGACTTAACCCTTTGTCTCCCACAGGAAACATAAAGAGTGATACAACTTCAATTTTGACAATGTTGCTTTTGAGTTGGTAAATGCGTTGAAGGTCACTTTTGAAGCACAATTACAAAAGGACCTCTTGAAACACTTGAAAAAAAATAGTGACAGATTCCTGTTGAAAAGGTGAATGTCTTATGTTGTCTACATTGTCAAAATAATGACTTGTTTTTGTCTGACAAATGTTTCAAGCTGAGTAATAAAGATGATTACTATAAGATTGGTTCATTTTAAAAATCATAATTTTCAAAACAAATTACACGTATATTCTGACTCGAGTTTTCCTGAAAAGCAAAAAGTAACACATGGCTAGAGGTCACACGGGCTCTCATTCATTCATTTTCTACTCATAATTTCTTGCAATGGTTGGGGACAGTGCTGGAGCCCAGACTTGGGTAAAGGTGGGGTACACCCAGGATGTACCCCACCAGTTCATTGCTGGACTAACATATACAGACAGCCATTCACACTCACATTCATATCTATGGGCAACTTAGAGTGACCTAAATCCTACTGCATGTTTTTGGTTGTGGTATGAAGCATGAGTACCCAGAGTGAACCCGGGGAAATAATATGAACGCCACACAGGAAGACCCCACGTGTAGGGGTTGGATTCACACCCTTCCTGTTGTGAGGTGATTGTGTTACCCACTGCACCATATGCACTGCCTGGCCAAAAAAAGGGCACCGCCTGAATTTAACTAAGCAAATAGGTGTGAGCCTCCCATTGCATAATTTCTGCATGGGTGATTAGGTTTCAGCTGGCATCAAGTGATAAAAGGATAGTGGGGAGCCATCACCTTTGAAAAAAAATGTTGGAAAAAAATCTTGAATGATCATGACCGGTAATTACTTAAATGTGTGGTGAAATCAAATTGTAAAGGAAAAAAAAACAACCGTAGACCTCAGGACTATGTTTAATAGTGAAAGTAAAAGCATTTCCATGC
>JAQQAE010011577.1:0-13548 GCA_029823295.1 Pseudamia nigra | reverse complement strand
GGCAGGTATGGTTGTTACCAGTAATGTCTACATTTTAAATTGTCAGTAATACAGATGCGGCAGATGCAGGCACACAAACCTAGAGCAACCTCTAGCGGCTGTCAGTGTGACAAACACCCAATACTCGAAATATGTAATATGCAAGTCGCTCGGGTATATTTGTCACTCCCCTAGCCAGACTATGCAAAAAGCCGTGACATGTAATCCAGAAAATACGGTATTACCATTTTTGTTAATAAATCTATTGAGTACTGGTTCTTCTTGGAAGTGGGAAAAAGGGAAGTCATCTGCATTATATGTTACACTCGGGTAACCCCTAGATTAGAAATCTAGGATGAAAATTGAATGAAAACCCTGGAATGAAAATAAGTAACAAAATAAATAAAAACTGAAATAAAACAACGAAACACCATAAGCTTCAGAAACAAAATATGAAAATAAAAATGAACACAATACTCAATGCAAAACTGAACCAAATGATCTATGAAATTAATAAACAAATAAGCAAAAATGAACAAAATAAACAATAAACGATGGCATAAATAAATCTTAAGGACATCATCAACTTGTTTCCCTTCATATTTTACAGTACAGTGTTTAACATCATGTTAGAAAGATTTTATGGAAAAGTATCTGTGTCTGGTGCAAATAAATAATGGATTCAGTGTAAAGTGCTTTAGATTTCTTGAAAAACACTGTATAAACCAAATACATTATTGTTTCACAGAGACCATGTCATGACCAATATCAGAGTGAATGAAGACCAGATCCAAACCAGATACACAGAAGTGGTGTTATGGCAGCCAAGTGTCAAATATTACATCTATTATGGTATAATATAACCAGGTTGTGTTACTATGTAATTTATTTAATTAAATAAAAGCTATTTAATGTCATTAACCTTACGAAGTAGATGTGTATTTTAGATTACATTTACAATATGTATGTGACATCCAAAAAGACTGAATGAAGTAAAAGACAGAGCTAGGACTCTGTGCTTACAAGTCCACTAGCAAGGAAGAAACTCAATTTATAGAACAATGAGTTTTATTTTCTTTGCACTTCACAGTTCATTGCTCATGGAGATGCAATGTACTGTATGGAAAGGCTTTCATCTTCATGCCCTCTAAAACCACTGCCCTGTTGTGAAATCAATTTTTAGTTAAGAGTGTACACATCTGCATATACGGTTATGATGCTAGCTTCTGTAGGCGTGTGTTTCAGCTCAGGGACTGATTTACTGATATGACACATATTCAGAGGATGTGGGCATGGTTTGTAAACGCTCATCAGTGGAATGTGAGACAGCTGTGCAAATGTGGGAACAGAGAGGGGATTCAGAACTCAGAGACCGATGGTGAAACACAGAGAAGACGGAAGAGAGTTTGACACACTGAGCAGCTCCCAGACAAGCAGATCTGAAAGACCTGAGCCATTGGTCTGCGGGAGAAGCATCAAACTTTTAAGTAGCACGCTGACACTATTTGTATATATTCACCTTAAAATCTCTGAACTACACTACCCAGCGACCCTAGCGCTCGGTGGCTGAAACATCGGAGGGGAGCATGGACCACCTGAGAGACGGACTCTGTGGCTGCGCTGGCTGGAGCCAGGTGTGTGGCGGTGAATTTTGCAAACACACACCCTCATCCTCCATAGGACAGGGCCAAAACACTGCACCCAGAGCAAGCGTAGAACATAGTTCAAGTCCTGAGCAAACACACAGGGTCCAGTGAGGATTAGTTATGGGGGTTTATCCTAGTAGCTTTAGAACAGGCTCAGGGCTAAGCTAAGTCTGGCCCCATGGTAACACATGGACTGCTTGTCTGGGAGCTTCTCTGCTTGCTGTGTTCTGTCCGTGTGTTTGCTTCGAGTCCTGACAGCATCTCTGCCTAATGCCTCATGGAACTGATCAGCTGGACCTTAAATGCAATGGACATGCCGTTTTTGAACAGGAAGATGGGTCCAGGGGAACCCGGGTGTCCTCAAGGGACGGCGGCTGCCAGATATGTGAGGGATCTGCAGGACGCATGGAGACTTATGGGTTTGGAGACACTTTCCATTGGAGATGTGGAAGACATTTATCAATTCAGAACCATGATAACAGGATTTCTGCTGATTGGCCTGGGTGGTTTCCTGGTGTATCGATCGATTAAGAAGATGGAAAAAGCTGGTAGAAGCTATGACTCCGCAAAGCTTTGTCTCCAAATTGACCAGTTGGAAAGGGTACTGGCAGCACAACATACTGTAGGACGATTTCTGAGTTAAATCGAAGAGTGGGGAACATCACGGAGGTGCTGGGGTCCCTTCATGGACAGTTTTTGAGGTCCGGTAACAAAAACACAGAATTGGAATAATGAGGAGTCTAAATTCTTTTCTGCCTCTGAAAGTGAGACTGTCTTATCTTTGTTTTGCTTTTTCAGCTCCCTACGCTAACCTTGATCGCAGCTGCATCTATTGATCTATCTCTCGATATACTGTAACAATACTGTATCTACATCCACAACTCCCTTTTACCATTTAAACCTTCTCGACCTTTCAGATCAGGTAAACGCTTCATTATCCAGCTTTTCGGGACCTATGCTAAACAGTAACAAGGGAATGGAATCATGCATTCTACTTTCTTATATTCTGGAGGTCGTAATGTACTTGTTTTACAGCCGACTGTGGGCTTTGCTATGTATTTTTTTGTTTTCAGTCTCAAGAACAAAGAAGGTCACATGGCTACCTCACACCATCTGAACATTTACTTCCTGGAAGCCTGCGGTGTGAGCTTTGATCTGGTGGAGCGAAGACGTACCAGTCATACTGAAATACAGACAGAGGTAAGGTTTTATTGTTATAACTTAATGTTATTCTTTTGTGACCTTTATACAATTACATTTTTTTCTATCCATTTTCATTGCCATTTTAGGCCATGTAAAGCATGCAAATATATTAAAAGATACTATTATTGTAAACCCATATACCAAAACGCTATTTATGATCAAACAAATTCATGTTATGCCTTGAGACATTTTTTTGGGGAAGAGAATTAATAATTCTGAGGACATTTTGGTTTTTGACCCATCTGGCGGGTGGTTCTAGTGTTAAAAATGACTCCTATATCAGTGTAAGATTAACTTAATTAGTCATATTCTTCCTATTAATCTGTGTAATGAAGTTACAGTGTATCACGTCTGCTCTGGGGTCTCTGATCTTGGCGGTCTACAATCAGCACCATAACGCCTTTCGATTGTGGTTTGACTTCGTCTCAGGTTGGAATGGATCATCCTTCTCAATTCAAGCCCTTGTCTCTGGTGTTGTGTGTGTTCTGGATTTCTACAGGAGCAGGTAAATACCATTTATTTTACACTTTCATGTTGACTGTGGTTTAGATAATAGATTATTAGATCAGTGGTCAAATGTAACTGGAACTAGTAGCCAGTTCAGTCTGTAAAATGTCATTCTGTTACTTATAGTGTTCATTTTTGGTCATTTTGTTAATTATATTATTCATTTTGGTTATTTTGTGAATTACATTATTAATTTTTGGTCATTTTGTTCATTATGTTGTTAATTTTTGGTCATTTTGTTGATTACATTGTTCATTTTTGGTCTATTTTGGTTAGTTGGTTAATTATTTTGTTCATTTCTGGTTATTTCCTTAATACCTTTATCATTCTGTTCATTTGGCTGGTTTTGTTCCTTATTTTGGTATTTGTTTTGTCCATTTATTATTTTGTTACTTTTTGCTGATTTCCTTGTCCATTTTGTGGATTGTTTTTCATTCTGCTGCATATTTTGTCAACTTCTGTTCATATTGTTGATTAATTTGCTGCGCTGTTTCTTCATTTATCTTCATTTTTTTCGACTGGTCCTTCATTTTCACTCATTATCATAATTATTTTGTTCATTTTTTTGTTCCAGTCATAAACTTGTGCAGTTAAGACGCTGACTGCTGCTGACATGATTTGTTTTTCAGAGAGGAACGTCATCTCTGAAGTGACAGGCAGCGCAGTCACGCTGACATGTAGTAACAAGTCTCTTAACAGCCTTTCTCTGCTAACGTGGAAAATGAATGGGGATCCTGTGCTCGACTTTAAAACACCTAGTTCCATTTACTGGTATCCTGTAGCATTCAGCCTGAAAATCAACATATCTCTGTCAAACGAACAACTCTACCCACTGATCATTAACAATGTCCAAATAATCCATGAAGGAATCTACACTTGTGACACTGTCACGCTTACAGGTGTCTGGAAAAAGAAGTGGGTGCTGATGATTACAGGTATTTTATCTATATACTGACTTTCTATGTAGAAGCACATAATGGTTGGTGTCTTTGTGCAGACGAGCAAATTATGCTTCCTTTTCCTGTGTGAAACCTAATCCTAGACATAGAATTCAGATTGACAGCATATTTAAAACTATGCTAAAATGTATTCTTCTTCACAGACAATGAAGAAGCTGAAAACATGACCATATGGATAGTTTTTCCTATTGTTTGTGTTTGTCACCTGCTGGTTTTTGTCGTTTTGGGGATTGTTCAGGAAAGAGGGTGCAAACACCACTTACGGTAAGTGTAATTTTCTTCTACTCATCATCAAGCAAAATTATGCTAATTATGTGTGCACTTACATACATGGGTCATAGAGGCTTTTGTTGATTACAAATAAACAAAATATGCAGTTTTGTAGCTTATTTGCTAAAATGAGCAAAATGAACTGTAAAACGCACAAAAATGTAACCAAGCTTGTAAAATTTCACTAGAATTGTCAAAATCAACAATGCAATGATTTTCATATTCTTTTTCCCATTTTTTTCTTTAATGAAGAATGAATGAGCAAACCAAATAATCCAAAAAAATGAACAAGAATGAATCAAATAAACAATCAAATGAGCATAGTAAGTAACACAATGAGTAAAAATACACTAAATAATTAAGAAAATGAAGGAAAAAAACAAAATATGCAACAAAACAAATATAAATGTGCAACATAAGCTACAAAATTAAAAAGTTTCACAATGAACCGACATAATATTTTCATTTTTTAAAAATCCTAAATAAATCCATCTTTTTAAATAAGTATAACTAATAAAAGTAAAGAAAGAGAAAAATGAACAAACTAAACAACAAATTGAGTAAAAATTAACCAAAGAATCCAAAAAATGAACAAGAATTAACAAAACAAACAACAAAATGTGCAAAATAAGTAACAAAATGAGCAGAAATGCACTAAATAAAAGAATGAATAAAGAATAAACAAGATAAGCAATAAAACAAATACAAATGAGCAAAATAAGCAGCAGAAATGGAACCAAAATTCCTTCCATCACTATACTTATTCATTTATTTACTGTACTTTACAGTTTGTCGTTCCCACTGGAACAAAAACCAAAACAAAATTACCCAGTTATTTTGTTAATTCTCTTGATATTTAAAATTACTTTGTTCATTTCTATTAATCTTGTCGATCACTTTTATTGATCTATTTTCATGTTGATGACTATTTTTGATCAGTTGTATTATTTTATACATTTTTTGTTAATTTTCTTGGTTATTTTGTTCCTTTTTTGTCAACTTTTTTTTTTTTAGAGCTAGTGTTTATTTTATTAATTTTGATTTAAAGTTGTGAATACCAATGTTTGTATCTTGTACTTTGTCTTTTACATTTAAAACATGTAAAAATGCTTTGATGCATTCATATTTGGAAACTTGGCTACTTGCATTCAGTTTCACGTCCTTCTTCCCCTCCTTTGCAGACATAACCGGCGACGTCCCAGTGCAGAATTGGTAAAAAAAAAAATGAAGTATATTTTATTTATCTTACCATCATAAAGTCTATAGATTTTTAAGAACTAGATTTAGTTGAATCCACTGAAGCACAAATTTACCAAGAGACTGAGATCAAATCAAAAATGAGCAAATGAGACACTAAGAAATTTGTAAATCTTTTTTTTTCTCCTTTTTTTTTCAGCTGACAGAAGTATTTTATAAAACCTGCCTGGAACTGGATGCTGACATAAAATAAAGAACTAGAAATCACTCAGAGCGCAGAACTTCGCCGAGGCAGCTCAGTTTCTCTTCATGGCGAAAACCTACTGTACCATTATCATTTGAACCTATGTTCAATTCCCACATAATGTTATTACACCCAAATGTAATACTCTTAAGTTTATTTGACCCTCATTATTGGATTCTTTGACCACAAAAACCTACCATTAGAGATTAATTCACGTACATATTGTTACTGTACATCAATAGTGATTTCAATATTATTTCCATAACGGTGGTTTTCTTCTGGATTCAGCTCCATAAATTTTGAAGATTTGTCAAATCTGTGGACACATTATTGAATCACCAGACTTTCCACTACTATTTGATGTCAGTTTCCTGTCTATAGCTTCATTTGCTACCTTACAGTAGCTAATTTTCCTCAACCCCTGTAAGTGTAAACATTCTGGATCACTATATTCAGAATATTGCCCATATCTGGATCAAACTTTGTGGTTTGATAGAATCTATTGTGGTGTTATCCTATGGATTTTTTGGGCTAAATTTTGTGGGTGTTATTTGTGAATGTGGCTCTATCTCAAAATGGGGAAGAATCCCTTAAAAATCTTCTTGATCCAGATGATGTTCCAGATCAGTCTCAGAATCTAACTGATTGGTTTTTGTGTCATTTCTGACCTACACTGAAAATATCATTCAAATCCATTCATACCTTTTAGAGTTATGCTGTGAACAAACATACAGAAAAAGAAATAAGTAAACTAATGCTGACAAAAACATAACCTCCTTGACCGAGGTAATGAGATGTATTAGAATGAAAGTCGGTCTTATTTTGTTCATTCTAGAGATGTCTACTTTGTGTTATGAGTTTGAAAATGTACATGTACATTTTGCTGCAGATAAAATTGTTTGGCTTTTTTTCCTTTTATTATAGATTGATGAGTTTTGTTTGCTTGCATGCTATTTTTACATGGTTAAAATAAAGGATTTATTCATAACTGTCAAAATGTAATATCTTATCAAAATACAAGTTAGTTATTTCTAGACTATAGATCTGAAAATTGGTTTTAAGTCACTTGTTTTATTGGTAAATTCTTTTTTTTTAGTTTAGTTTATTTCATTCATCCAACATAAAATAACATATCTGCTGATATCAGACAAATACAAAAAAAGAAAAAAATCTTGAATGAAAAGGAGCAGAAGGAAGAAAACTTATATCTGCCCCCTCTAACAAAAGTACCTTACAATAAAAACAAGTTTAAGCTCACAGCTTTTGTTCATTTCACAACATCAACACAGAATAAATGCAGCTACATTGCCGTTAATACCAATACACAATACTTTACATAATCTCTTCGTTTGCATATTTCATTAAAATTAGGTTTAGTTTTTTAAACTGATGCAGGGTTGTACTACCTATTATCTCACTGTCCAACTTATTCCACAACTTCACTCCACTGTGTGAAACACACATGTTTTTTAGAGTGGTACGAACACACTACGTTCGACAAAACATACTCTACTCTTAATCCATAATTTCCTTCTCTGTCTCAGAACAATTTCTGGATTCTAAAGCTACTATTTTCAAAACTTTGGATCTTATAAATAATATGTTGATATGATCTCTGAATCTAATACCATGCACAAGTCAAGGCTTTTTTCTGTAGTTTGAAGAGTGTTTCAAAATGACTTTTATATGTGTTGTCCCAAACCTCTATACAGTAATTGATGTACAGCAAAATAAGTGAGCAGTAAATGATGTGTAGACTTTTATTATCTACCAGATGTCTTGCTCTGACCTTTCACTTATTACAAGATAAAAAATATAGGTATCATTACTGTGATGTTTAACGATGATTATTTGTCATAAAAACATCTTTCTGTTGTCTTTCTTTTGTGTATTTGATTTATTTGCCAGCATATGAGTAAAATACAGTACAAAAATCATCACAAATATCATTTTGTGTGTCTTTTATGTTGTGATTTTTTTGCATCTTTCAAGCACACATAAAAAGCCACAAATATTTTGTTTTGTTTCCACTCTGGACAAAATCTTTACACTTTAACTTAAATGAAATAATTATTTGACATGTATTGTAATAATTACAGATACTGACTAATGTCACGAGAACACAAACATTTGTAGAGGTAATACACATAGTGAATATTGAAAAGCCTCATTTAACCCCTGGCTGCAGCGTTTATGTTTGACATGAGATACTGCTTGTAATAAACGATCTTTCATTAGTTTTTGGATTAAAAGATTAAAATGTGCACATCTTTGGAGGTCATTCAATTATGTACCTACATCATTTGTTTAACACTGCACTACAAAAAACAAAGGAAGACACATTATTCATATGGGGTCAGATCACCAATCATCTCACCATTCACTTCCTGGAAGCTGGTGTGGGTTTGATCCAGGTCGGACAGACAGACAGATACATCTGCCAAACTGGCATAAAGACACATGTAAGGTTTAATTATAGTAACAGGTATAATGTCTTACTGTTTTAGGAACGCCACGTCTGAGGTGGCAGGCAGCAGAGTCATGTTGAGCTGCAGTGACCAGGCTGACTTAAACAGCTAACATGGAAAAAGAAAGCAGTTCTCAATTTCAAACCACCGAGTTCCAGTTACTGGTATCCTGAAGTTTTCAGCCTGAAAATCAACATGTCAGTGTCAGAAAAGCCTCTATATCCACTGATCATTGACAACGTCCAAGTCATCCATGAAGGAAACTACACCTGTGAGGCCACCACATCTACAGGAACGTTTGAAGAGAAGTGGGAGCTGTGGGTTAAAGGTATATTATTTATATCTTGATATTAAGATAAAACTCATAAGGTAACTGCACGTAATGGTGGATGCTTTTTTGCAGATAAACAAGTGATGCTTTCTTTACCTTTGTGAAACAATGGGCCTCATACAGCAACATTTCTCAATTTTTTAAGACAAAAAAAACATTTTTCTCCCAACGATTGCTCTTATTTTTTCTCTTATTGAGAAAAAAGAAGAGGAATCAACTCTGGAACCAAACGTTCTTACTGTCCAAATCTCCTCTTACCCAGGTGTGCTGAATATTAAATCTCACTTGATCGTAAATGGGACACTCATGGCCAAATGTTTGGAATTTGCTTATGTGACACCCACTAAACACCATAAAAGGGGAGATGATGAGTTATGTGCAAATAGCTGACTTGGATCAGCAAGTTCAGCATATGGATGGACTATAGCTGTGTCCCAATTCAGAGGTTGAGGCTGACGTCGGGCGCATTTTTTGGCAGTTGATGTCATAGCCCAGCGTGAAGGCTGTCCCATTTCGACGCCTCCTTCAAATGTGGCCGACAAATGCAACCTTCTGGAAAACAAAGGCTACAATCGATGGAGCCTTTGCAGTCTACCGTATCTCATAATGCATTGCATGCATGACCGACGAGAGTACTGCCAATTCAGGGAGGTATGAGGAATACACAATTCATTAAGACAGAGCATTTCCAATTCATGAATTACACCAAAATCCAAAATAACCACAAACCTGAGCGAAAAATCCTCTATCTCTAAGCAGCAGCTGGTCAGCAACAGGTGCCTACAGCATTACGCAAGGGTAAGAACAGCTGTGCTAATTTACACAAATTGACCAGCCTCCATGGGCTAGACCATCTCAGTTAACAACCATTAGGTGTAGCCTTCACAGCCCACAAAGGTTTGGGACTCAGCTTATGTCTTTATCAGGGTTTACAGTCATTTCTAACCTGCCCAAATTACTGATGGAACTAGGAAATGAACCCAGGTGTACAGTAACCACCAACAATTCAACCAAATTATACACAAGAGAAAGAAATGACAGAAGCTATAATTAACTGTTCATTATGTACCAAAAAGGAGGCAGCTGTTCAGTCCGGCAGGTTTACACAGATTGAGTGTCCGTTAATGTTTCAGTGAGTGTAAAAATGCACACTATAATACAGATGAGGATGACAGCTCTTCAAACAGATCATCACACTGACACAATCAAACCTTATGAGCTCCTCTTTGTGGTAAATGTCCAGTGGACTCGTCTGTCTCTGAAAGCGATGATGACTTACATTCACTTTGTGTTTTGACAGATCAAATTCAGCACAGTGCATCACTCGCTGGCCTGCACATTTAAGATGTGTGCATCAAACTCTCCCATGCTGTGTCTGGTTTATAAGCTATTTGATGTAAAGTCTGTAAATATGAGATCACTGTTGTCATGGTCGAAGGTGTATTTTTACTGTAGAAGTAGAGCCCAATTGTTGCAATTTTTGAAGTTTCTCTGTCAAACCAGTCTGTGCTGACATGCGGGGAAGCACTAGACTGTGACATAAAGTGAGGTTTATATCCTAGTCTTAACTGTATTTAAGATATCAACCACAAATTTAATAATCAATCATAGAAATTCCTCTAAAACATAAAATAATCTGAATTAGATTGTATGTGTTTCTGTGTTCCTGAAGTGTACAGTAAAACGTGCCTCAGTGCATTGAACCAATCCTTCCTGGGCTGGGATGTTTTTCTCTTATCTTGGTAAAAATACCCTCGACAGCTCGTCCAATTTTACCTGGAGTTCGAGCAAAAATAAGAAAACATAGGTGAATCTCACAAATCCATGGGTGAAAACAAAATAAGACAATGAAGAGGCTGAAATCAAGATTCTATGGATAGTTTTTTTTTTGTTATTTGTGTTTGTCACCTGCTGGTTTTTGTCATGTTTTGGACTGTTTCATTTCATTTCATTTCACTGTGTACTGATTTAATACTTGACGCTTTTACAGTAAATAAATCCATCATCATTTGTTTCTGTTTTTTACATTTAAAAATAGAAAATAACCAAAATTAACAAAATAAAATAGCAAAATAAGCAGCAAAAGAGCAAAAAACTATATAATAAACCAATGAGCTGAAAAGAAAATGAAACAAACATACAGTAAATGAGTTACTGAAACTTGAAAATGAGCAGAAATAGAACAAAAACATTCACTATGAACTGACATAATATTTGCACTTTTTTATAACACAATGATAATTTTGTTCTGATTTTACTGTAACAAAAACAAAAAAGATAATTATAAAGAAAATTAGCAAAAGTGAAAAAAATGAGCAAAACAAACAAAAAATGAACAAAAATTTAAAATGAATAAAAATAAACCAAATAAGCAGCAAAATATGCAATAAAACAAATATAAATTGGGAACATAAGCAAAAAATAGACAACAATTGAACCAAACAGACATTTTTTAATTTGCTTTTTTAAGACAAAAAAAATTGTACTGTAACAAAAAAGATAATTGAGAAAATCAGCAAAATAAACTAGAAGAATGAACAAAATAAAACAAAAACTAGGATGTATATAAAAGCAGCAAAATGGGCAGAAATGGGACCAATGTTAGAAAACGTCGCTATGAGCTGACGTAAAATTAACCTTTTTATACTAAATAAATCCAACATTTTTTAATAATGCCAACAATCATAAAAAATTATAATGATCATAAAAATGAACACAAATAAACAACTAAGAAACAAAATGAGCACAATGAGCAGCACAATGAGCACAAATAAACAAAATAATTAAGAAAATGAATAAGAATAAAATAAGCAACAAAATCAGCAGAAAAAAATAAGCAACAAAACAAGTAAATTTGGGACATAAGCAAAAAAAATGAGCAGAAAAGGAACTAACTATGTCAGGAAGGCTGAGGCAAAATAGGAATATGCCATCCACTTTCCAACAATGCGATGGGTGTAAGACAGGGCCCTAAGAGTTGAATGACAAGGAAAGGCCCAACTGGTGATACAGCAATCAATAAGAAAAAATATTATGGAGTGTAAAAACATACTAGCCACATTATCTGTCATGAAGAATCTCGTTTGTTTAAAATTACATTGGTTTTGCAACATTTTTAACATGGCTCTGAAAAGACAATACTCTGCTTGGCCAAAAAAAAAGTCGCCACAAAAAAAGGTCAGACACTCTAATACTGTATTTCATTGGATGCCTTTAGCTTTGGTTACAGCACACATTCACTGTGGCATTGTTTCAATAAGCTTCTGCAATGTCACACGATTTATTTCCATCCAGTGTTGCATTACTTTTTCACCAAGATCTTGCACTGATGATGGTAGAGTCTGACTGCTGTGCAAAACCTTCTCCAGCACATCCCAAAGATTCTCAATGGGGTTAAGGTCTAGACTCTGTGGTGGCCAATCCATGTGTGAAAATTATGTATCATGCTCCCTGAACCACTCTTTCATAATTTGAGCCCGATGAATGTTGGCATTGTCATCTTGGAATATGTCTGTGCCATTGGGGAAGAAAAAATCCATTGATGGAAGAACCTGGTCATTCAGTATATTCAGGTCGTCAGCTGACCTCATTTTTTGAGCACATAGTGTTGCTGAACCTAGACCTGACCAACTGCAGCAACCCCACATCATAGCACTGCCCCCACAGGCTTGTACAGTAGGCACTAGGCATGATGGGTGCATCACTTCATCTGCCTGTCTTCTTACCCCATCACTTTGGAACAAGGTAAATCTGGACTCATCAGACCTTCTTCCATTACTCCAGAGTCCAATCTTTATACTCCCTCGCAAATTGAAGCCTTTTTTTCCCGGTTAACATCACTGATTAGTAGTTTTCTTGAGGCTAAACAGCTGTTCAGTCCCAATCCCTTGAGTTCCCTTCACATTGTACATGTGGAAATGCTCTTATTTGCTTAGTTAAATCCAGGTGGAGACTTTGTTTTTTTGGCCAGGAAGTGTATGAAACCTAATGTAACTTCAAGACACTTGAATTTCCTTACATGTTGAAGTTCCTCCCCTCTCTAGTAAATTCTAGAGGGGGACGGGTGGGTTGCAGGTTTCAAGAGCATCATGCACAGTTTTTTATGTTTAGTGAGAGATTGCACTTGAGTAACTATTCCTATTACAGTGAGAAGAAGAGTGGTCCTAAAATGGAACCTTGGCAGTGTAAATGTGGAGACTTATTACTGTTAACCTGTACACAGTGTTTTCTATTTGGCAGATAAGACTGAATCCAGGTCTTAGGTGAGAAATTAAATGCCCAAAGTGTCACACGAGAGGAGGTGGACAACACTGCTGAGTCAATTTCCAGTGAGCTTATTTACAATGTGCATAATAGTGAACAAACAAGGTGAAGTGAAGCGACGTGGAACAGGAATGAGGCAAAGACGACAAACGCAGGAGACCGGGAACCAGGGGGAAGCACGCAGGATGGGAGGAGAACCAGGAGAGCAGGCGGCTGGACGAGGCTGAGGTCTGAGAGTACAGGAGAAACAGGTAAGTATCATATTAATATGTAGCAGCTGAGACAGGAACAAATGTCGGCTCAATACCACACAGTTTAAGCAGTTGGACTGGTGAATGCTGAAGTGGAAGACACTGAGACTGATGAGGGGATGAGTTGCAGCTGTGGACCTCTGCCTGCAACCAACACACCTGAAACAGATAATGAGAGGACAAGCACACACACACAGACATACACAGATGGACCACCAGAGGGAGCCAAA
>JAQQAE010011576.1:0-13549 GCA_029823295.1 Pseudamia nigra | reverse complement strand
GGTGTGTAATACATACTTTATATGGGAGTTTATCGTGGGTCCAGAACGGATTAATTGGTTTTACATGTATTCCTATGAAAAAAGTCCATTCGCATAAAAAAAAATTCACATACAGAACGTGACGCCGGAATGGATTAAATTCGTTGTGTGAGGTACCACTGTACTGGCACCTATGACCGTTGCACCTGCAGGATCTTGCACATCCCTTTAAAAATCAACCAATAAAAAGAACAGAAATGTTCAAAATTACTAACAAATGTAAAGAAAATTGACATAAATTCAGTAAATAGGAGAATTAAGCAGCTTTGTCCTTTCCCAAGTGGGCTGCAGCATCCTCGCCCAACTTATTTTATTTGTTTTGTTGATTATTTGGTTCATTCTTGCTCATTTATTTCATTGTCATTTTTTTCATTTTGACCAGAAGTGTTGAACACCTCATGTGTAATAAGGATTCCTTTGGATTTCTAAAAGGATGTCTAGTCAGGTATTCTTATACTTTTGTCCATGTTGAGCATGTTGTCAAACAGAATGAATGGTTTTAATGTCTTCCAGGTGAGGCATGGGCTAGCCAGTAAGGTGTTCACCTGCTGTAGTTTTATCATAAAGCATGATTACAAGGTAACGATTTACCTGCTGCCGCATATTCTGCTGTACATGTTGCTGGGCTGCACAGCTGAAGAGCAGCAGGAGGTAAGAGCACGCAGGACACTCTTAACATACTTTACAGGAAGGAAAGAAGAGGATAGTGTAACAAGTCACGTCTTCCCCAGGTTACAGAGGAAATGCTGGCAGTGCTGACTGAAGGCGACGGACGAGGAGGGGGGCGGGTTCAGGAGACAGCTTCCAGCCTATCACAGCTCAGCACTCAGACTGTGTTTAGCATGTTGTCTCACCTGACGCAGTGGAGCCGCCACATCCTCTACTCCAAACCCAAAAACAACGGTACATGACACTGTCTGTGATGTGCTGATCTGCATAAGTGGAAGTAATTTTCCTCAAGTGGCTGTAGTGTTGAGCTCGCCTGGCAGTATGCAGCTTTCCCCTTGCTCTGCTTCCAAACAGCGTTCTTCAAACTTACTCACACCCCTTCCCTTCATTTTACCCACAGTGTGAGAGATTCTCAGCAGTAGTGTTGTCATTAGAACACATTATGGAAGGGAGACATGAGGCACAGAAAAGAGTCATCAAATTGACAGACTGTGATTTTATAAGACAGAATTGCACAGACTTCATTGTCATTGTACAGAATGGTACAATGAAATTGTGGGTGCTGGAAGACTAAGTGTTCTAAATACTTCATGACCATGTACATGAGGGCTATAGGTCTGTAGCTGTTGAGGCTGTCTATGGCAGGATTTTGAGGAATGTGAATGATGTATAAATTAAGGTTAAATAAAATAAAATAATGGTGGAGGCATTCAAACATGTAGAGAGGTGGGTAGAATCCCTGCCAGCTCGTCTGCACATGGTTTTACCACCACCCCCAAGACGCCGTCAGGTCTAGCAGCTTTCCTGGCGTTCACTGCTCTCTCTCTTTTTCCTCATCTCGTTGTCTTGGGGCGAGAGAGAGCTTGCCTGTCAGAGTATGTACACTCTACAACAGACCTAAACTCACCCACGCCATTGCAAAACTCCATGGGAAGCATCCAGAGAGAAATCTAACCAAAACAGATCACTTCCCTGTTTATCTTGGAAATGTAATTGCAAGGTACTTCCACCCCAGTGAGCTGTGGGATGGTCTGATTGGCTGCAGATACAAATGCACTCCTCCTCAGAGAAGCATGAGACTGAAACAAAGAAAAATATTAAAGTCAGGCAGTGGAAAGGGTCTGTGGAGGTAAATTCACCAGCACATACTGATTAAGGGACAGAAGTGAGGACTCAAAGGATTATTAATTAATGAGTCTAGATACTGATTTTTGGAAAGGAAGTTAGTGATAGAACATGGTCCAAGAAGTAAATAATGGAGAGCTGTAGTTGTGAAATTTAACCAGTGCATGAAACTGATGTACAAATTTGTTTGTGTCAGACAACAGTCCGGATGTTTGCTACTATTAGTAAAAATCAATTGTTTTATTGAGAGACTGAACAGCAGTACAATCTGTCAATTACCCACTCTCATATTAAACTAAGCTAGAGTTTATAATTAGCTCAGACATTCTAACACCTTATTTTTACTAAACGGCTTTTCATATATGTCTTTGTCAATGTGTTACTGCAGAGGGTGGGGAGTATCAATGTGTAGTGTCCTTCCTAAAGGGTATTCCTCAAGACGTTTTGGCCAAGGCGTCTCTGCGATCAAAAGCCTATACTCGTGCTGTCATGCACTTTGAGGCGTACATCCTGGAAAACAAGGAGAACATTCAGGACCATCTTACTTTCCTGCAGGCATGTACAATATGTTGACTTGTGCTCATGTTCGGATGCAGTAGTTACCCTGATGCTCACCCATTTTGCTTGTTTTGAACCTGTTGCAGACGCTGTATGCTGGGATGCATGAGCCTGATGGAGTGAGGGGGGTCAATGCTTTGAGGAGAGAAGAGCCGTCGCTACGTGAACAGATACTGGAGCACGAGAGCATAGGCCTGCTCCGGGATGCCACTGCCTGCTATGACAGAGCCATACAGCTGGAGTCAGACCAGGTACTGTATGTGCTGACTGTATATGCACACTCATAATAGGCTCAATGCCAAGATAATATAGGCTCTGTTTATGTTCTCTAGATTGGTCACTATCATGGAGTGATGACCTCTATGCTTGGCCTGGGACAACTGTCCACAGTCGTCACACAAGTCAATGGAGTCCTGGCCAATAAGTAAGATACACAAACACCTATGTTCTCCTAATAAAACTGAAACAACAAAACTATAGTTGGACTGAATGGATTCTTGGTTGTTTGTACTTAGTAATATTGTGCTCTCACTACTTAACCAATTCAGAAATCCCGCTGTCATAAAAGTGAAACATTTTGTAAAATCTAATCACACAATAACAAGATTTAAAAAGAGATAATATGAGTTAATTAACAAAGTAGAATATTTTGTAGCAACTAATAATTTATTAATAATTTATTTATTGAAAACCTCAAAATTGCAGGATATTGTACATATTAAAATATTAGAGATGATGTACAAAGTAAAAAATAATATTACTCCAAAAAGCATTCAATATTTCTTTCAATTAAGAGAGAGTAATTATAATTTAAGAGGTCTTTGTATTTTTTAATGCACTAAAATGAGGACAAATGTGAAGTCTAGAGGTATTTCAGTTGTGGGTGTGAAATTATGGAGTGGACTTGATGATGAGTATAAATTGTTCACTTCTTTGTCAAAATTTAAAAAATGCCTTGCTACCCTCCAGACTAACTTTTGGACCAGCAGTGCATGCACTCCCAACCTGAAAAAGTTGGGCGCACAGGCCGCAATTTAGGTGCGCAGGCCAAAACTGAGGTCACACAAAGTACCGTGATACTTTTCTGAATGTTTGTTTTAAAAAAGTATGAGGTAAACAACTGAACCCAAAAAAGGGGGTCTGCCCCCCGGTGGGAGATAGTGTAATTTTGTTGTTGATGTAAACATTTGACAATGACAATAAACGCATTCTGACTCTGATTGGCTTCTCACACCCTCTTTTCTATGGCGTCCAGTAGAGGTCAACTGAACTGCAGTCGGGTCACTCAGCCAGGCAGTTGCGATATTCACAACATTTCTACACCAACTGGACAGACTTCACAATCTAACTAGTATGATCTGAAAGCCGACCTACTCTACTACCATACAATACACATCTACTCTACTGCCATACAATACAGATCATGCCTTGCTGACTGTCATGTGACGTGTCCAGACCAATATACTGTTAGGCGAGAGGTGATTAGTATGAAAACACAGGAGTTAATTATGGGGCCGTGCCCTCCAGACTAGGAGACTCACAACGGTTCTGTGAATGCAAGTTCTCCACAAAATAGCTCATGATGGAGCGCTATATTTTGGGCCACTACTGTGTTGGTCGCATGTGTGCGACTGATGTCAGAAGGTTACGGTAGTCGCAAAACGTAAAAATTGGTCGCATATGCAACCATTTTGGTCGCAGTCTGGAGCGCTGCCTTAAGCATAAAATCATTCAGGAATATTAAGCTGAGATGTAGAAATGTTTATGTTATTGATTTATTTTTTGTCAAGATGAGAATGTTTGATGTTGTACACATTTTATTTAATCTAATGTAAGCAGTGTACTGTATGAGGTGAAAAGGATAGGCAACAAAATAAGCTTTTGTTTCTGGCCTACTCCTTTTTTTATGTTTGCAGTGATTGTTGTGCCGAGTGTAATGATTGATGTACAAACCAAAATAAACATGTGATCATGATATAATTTTACTCATATTCTTTTTTAATTTAAATGAAAGTCTTAAATGTAGCTTATTGCAAGTCTTAGAACTGTTGTGTCCCTGTAAAGGTTTTACTGTAATGAAGCTGACATGACTGGAGGGTTAGACAATATGCTGTATGAAGGTGAAGCACGTAGCTTTCCTCTTGCTTTGTTTGCAACAAGTGTTGCTCACATTCACCCCCCCCTTTCAGTCACAAAGTGAGAGAGGCTTGATGGTTAAGAGAACATCAGAACACATTACAAGAGACAGTCATGATACCAAGAAAAAGATTTAAAATAGATAAGGAAACAGTGATTTTCTTGAGCTTTTTTGGTGTTTACACTCAACACTCACTGCTCGCTTCATTAGGTACACAACTTGTTAATGCAAAATAGTCAGCAAATTACATGGCAGTGTTTCAGTGCATTTAAGCATGTAGACAGAGTGCAGATGACCTGCTGAAATTTAAATTGATCATGAGAATGGGGAAGTAAGGTGATTTACATTACTTTGAGCATGTCATGGTTGTTGGTCTGAGTACTTGACAAACTGCTGATCTACTGGGATTTTCACAAACAGCCATTTCTAGGATTTACAGAGAAAAGTCTGAATAAGAGAAAATTTCCAGTGAACAACAGTTCTCTGGATGTTGTTGATGCCAGAGGTCAGTGGCGAATGGTCAGACTGGTTCAAGCAGATGGAAGGATGACGGTAACTCAAATGACCACTGGTTCCAACTGAGTAATGCAGACGAGCATCTGTGGACGTACAACATGTCAAACCTTGAAGAAGATGGACAACAGCAGCCGAACATCACACATGGTGACACTCCTGTCAGTTAAGAGCAGGAAACTAAGGCTCCAATTCACATGGACTCAGTAAAAGTGGTCAATAGAAGGCAGAAAGAGTGGTATGTTTTCTAGCGAGTCTGGATTTCCACTGTGACGTTTGGATGTTATGGTGATAATTGACAGAAGCAACATGGATCCATCCTCCCTTGTATCCACTCTTCAGTCTGGACTGTGGTGCACATTTTGGGACCTTGAGTCCTAACTGCATTGTTTAAAGGTCACAACCTACATGGGTATTACTGCTGACTGTGTCCATCCATTTATGACAGTGTACTATCTTTTGATAGCTAGGAGGTCCAGTGGCCAGTGAGAGTACAGCAGACAAAAACTCATCTCCACTTTTGCAAAAGGCAGTGGAAATGTTCCACCGAAACAGATCATTTTGTTTTGTGAATTTGAGTTACTTCCACCCCCTTGAGCCAAGCAGTGCTCTGATTTGATGAAAATGAAAACACACTGAGATGCCCCGTACAGACAAAACAATGACCATAACATGATCAGTGCAGCTAAATCCACCAGCACAACAACAACATGATGAAACTTACATGCTTTGGCTGTGCTTTTTGAAAAGTGAGAGGAAAGTTTTGAATGACTGTAATTTTGAATTTTTTCTTTTTAATATTTGCAAGTACATTGCTAGTAGTTTTTGTCATTATCATGACATCATATGATCTTTTCCCAAACTATTAACATCCATTTGTTGCCACAGAAAAAAAGTCACACTTCATTAGACTTAAATTGTTTATGTTTCCATGTTCAGGCCTCAGTGGAAGTCAGAGCTGAACACTTACAGAGTGGAGGCAGCCTGGAAGCTCGGACAGTGGGACTTGCTGGATGACTATTTAAGTTCAGGTAAAACAGGACGAGGCGAGGATAAAATTACCCAAAATCTGAACCAACTGCACTCATGTTAAGCTGTAATTTAGTAGTACTCCTCTAACTGCAGTAGCACTGTGTTTCCAGATTGTTCGTCCAGCAGTTGGGGCGTGCGTCTCGGACAGTTGCTGCTCGCCGCAAAGAAGCAAGACAGCGAGATGTTTTATGAGAAACTGAAAGTGGTGAGGAAGGAGCAGGTGGTCCCTCTGTCTGCTGCCAGCTATGAGTGTGGAACCTACCAGAGAGGATACGAGTACATCATCAGGTGTGGTTCAGTGTTTGATATCTGCTTTTATCAAAGTGGCCTGGAGCCACAATGTTCACGTTTGATCTTTTTCTGGATTATATTGTATCTTTTTTTGGTTCATTTTTGTCAGTTTTATTGGTTTTGTTAATTTTATTTACTGTATTTTCTGGGTTATACGTCGCTCCTGATTTTTAGTCACGCGAGCAGAAAAATGCATAATTGAGAAGGAAAAACCGTTTATAAGTCGCAATGGAGAACAGGTCGCATTTTTTTGAGGAAATTTATTTTACAAAATCTGACACCAAGAACAGACATTTTATCTTGAAAGGCAAGTTATAGTAATAATAGAATAGAGAACAACAAGCTGAATAGGTGTCTTGTATGTTAACATAATATAACGCATGTAACGTATATTAACGTAATATGACAGCGGAGGCCCTGCTGTCATGGTCTGTATTTATACTGCAAATCAAGATCAAGCGAGCTGTTGCCCTTCTGCTCCGCGGGAGATTTCTGTCCTCCATGAGCTCGCCTTAGGACACCTGCGTTACCGTTTGACATGTGTACCGCCCCAGTCAAACTCCCCACCTGCCACTGTCCCTGGAGTGGTTCGCGGTGGCCGTGCTTGACGCCAGAAGCGAGAGCTTGCTCGGGGCTCGCCTCCCCGCCTCACCAGGTAAGTGACGCGCAAATGTGTCAGCGCTGAAACATTCGGTGTTAAAGGGTTAACAGTTATTCACATAACTATAGCATAAAGAACATAATATAACAAGTTCATCAAACTCACAATGTCACTCCTAATCACTAAATCCATGAAATTCTTCATCCTCGGTGTAGCTTCTGAACAACTCCGCCAACTCCGGAGGTAGATGACGTGTCGCTTCGTTTGCAATTATTCCGGACTTTCTGAATCCTGACAGGATAGTTTCATTTGTCACTTAAGTCCAAGCCTTGTCGATCCATCCAATGACTTGCAGGAAAGTTGCATGGCGCATCCTCCCGGTTGCCGTGAAACTGTGCTTTCCATCCATCATCCACTGCTCTCACAGGTGATGCAGAACTGCCTTAAGGCTCCGGTTCGCCGAGATGTCAAGTGGCTGGAGTATTGGTTAAGCCTCCAGGGATGATGGCAGGTATGGTTGTTACCAGTAATGTTTACATTTTAATTTGTCAGTGATACAGGTGTGGCAGATGCAGGTCCACAAGCCTAGAGTGCCCTCTGACGGTTGTCAGTGTGACAAACACATGAAATAATTTGTATATATGTCACTCCGGTGTATTTGTCCCCCCCCCAGCCAGACTATGGAAAAAAAAAATGCGACGTATAGTCTGGAAAATACGGTACTTTTTTTCTTTGTGATTTTTTTTTTTTTTCTTTTACTGAATTATTTTCTTTATTTGTTTTTTTTTTGTTTATCATATTCTTCATTTTTTTTGCTTTACTTTTTTTTCTATTCTTCTTCTTTATTCTGACTGTTGTGTTCTCTTGCATTTTTTTGATTACTTTGTACATTTTTTCCATTTCACTGATTATTTTGTTCATCTTTGTTCACTTTAATTTTGTTTTGTTCAATTTTGCTTTTTCTATATTACATTTTTGTTTCTTTTGTTGATAATTTTGTTGCTTTGTATTCACTTTGTTGATTACTTTGTATACTATATGCTCATATTGTTAATTATTGTATCATTTTTGTTCATACAGTTCAATTTATTACTCTGTTTAATCCTATTAAATGAAAATGAACAAAATAAGTTTAATTTTCAGTTATATCTTTTATTGTCTTTTCCATTTAAAAGCCAAATACATAAATATGGTGTAAGTAAACTAATGTACAGTATAGTAAAAATGGAAAAGCTTGAATCTCAAGGAGATAATATGTTTATCTTTTGGCCTTAAGCGGAAAGATTTTGGTAAACAATAATACATGGTATTAACCTTTGTAGCAGTGATGCATTCATGGAAAACCGTTGTCTTTTCAGGCTCCATGTGCTCAGTGAGTTAGAGCACACGTTCACTGAGCTGCAGAACCAGAAGGAGGGCTCGGCCCCCAGCCTCAGCCAGCTGCCTCTTCACTGGTCAGAGAGACTGGAGATGACCCAGAATTCCTTTAGGGCCAAGGAGCCAATCCTGGCTCTCCGTCGTGCCCTACTAAGCTTGGGATCAGAGTAAGGATATACTGCACACACAAAGGAATCACATTTTACCTTTCTTTTAGAGCTTCTCACTCGCTGA
The DNA here is from genome assembly GCA_029823295.1 of Pseudamia nigra. Classification (NCBI taxonomy): domain Eukaryota; kingdom Metazoa; phylum Chordata; class Actinopteri; order Kurtiformes; family Apogonidae; genus Pseudamia; species Pseudamia nigra. Next base: position 4,973 of record JAQQAE010011576.1, on the reverse strand, counting down.
TCTGCACCCGGAAGACAGATCGATTCCATGCATGTGCAGGAATCCTACATTCTGTTCTGTATTTAAAAGCATATTACATCAGTTTCTAGACAGCAATGAATGTATGCGCCATCGCTGGTTGTAAGAGTTTTGAAATACAAGATTCACTTTTGAAATATGTTCACATTTATCTCAGCTATGTTAGCTATCAAGTTAATAGCAGCTAACAGCAGCCAGCGTTACAAGTTAACAGTGGCTAATGCTTTGAGCTAACACCTGCTAATCATAGACTGTATCTATTAGTGGACAAAGTAACTGTGATGTCATCCATTAGTTTCTGAAGGGCCATCTTGAGGTCAATCGGGTTGTCACTTCCTGGCTGCCATCTTGGAGCCAAAAACTGGATGTAACAATATTTGGATGAATGCCAGCGGGGCTAACTGAGTGTTCATGCCAGGGGACTCACGGGAAAGCTAATATTAGCTGCTAGTTTACTGATGCGGTAAAACTTCACCACACAGTGTCAGACAAAATCATATTACATGTTGTTAGTGTAAACACTTACCCACAACTGCAGTCGAGTGTATCTCAGGTAAAACTGCGAACATATTGAATAAATAGACGATACGAAGGTCCGAATCAGTTGGACTTCACTAGCGAGCTGTTACCACAGCAACATATCAATCAAACCGCAGCACTACAGTGATTGGTTTGATTATTTGCAGTAATATCTTAATAATGGAGCAAAAAGTTAAAGATGGACCATCACATTACCTATTAGAGGGTCCAAATAAAACTTTTGAGATCATAATGACTCATGATAAAAAAATTTTCGCTTAGTATTTTCAGATAGAAATCACATGTATCTCTATTGGAAAATGGCTTCTTTGAGCCAAATGAAAGGTTCCCCAGTGGCCAAACGGCAGGATTACGACTTAAAGTTACTTCCACATCGGCCTCTGCGAGTCATTTCCCACTGCTGCTAACGCAATGAGCTAACGGCACGTAACATTAGCTTCAAGCTAACGTCAGTTCAACAGGTGAGACTGAGGGAAAAAAACACACAAAAGTTTTTCCTAAGCCTTACAGATATGAGGCCTTTTTAAAAACATTTGTGGCTCCATCCCTATGTTATTAAATGATTGACTCATTACTGATATATGCATTTACATTAGTAACTTATCCTTATTTTTTTATACCAGTAAATTGATGTCTGTGTTTATTATTTCTGCATTAGTTCAGTCAGCCACAGGATGCTTTTCCTAGTTCCTGTTCTATGTACCATGTAACAATAAAGCTGAATTGAATTAATAAAAAGTGGAGCTAACCCGTTGTCAGCACCATATACTGTATTAAACTGTCAGTGTAAAGGAAACGTGTTTATTTACAATATGTGTCTAATATTTATGCAGAATATTCTATGGTATTTTTTAAAATATGCACGGCAGGAAGTAGCATTTTTACACATTCACTTAACAAATGAATGACAGGAAGTAGTATACATGTACTTGCAAATGCATGGAACTGATCTGGTTTTTGCATATGAACCAGGTAGCGACAGAGCTGCCTTACGTCGGCATTGCTATGATGTTATTTCATTTTGAAATAGACAAGTGTTGTTTTGTTGGTTCTGCTACTGTCTCTCCCTCCGTGCAAACCTGGTTCTAAAAATGTGATACGTTTCATGGCTAAAAAAGTCTGAGAATGTCTTAAATTCAGGTCCTACATTTTTTGTCTGATTCAAACCATTCAAACTTCACATTGTTCATCTTATTTAGGACATCTCTACTATAGCTTTTCATAATTCTAACCTTTAATTTTTGAAATGTTAAGCTTTTTTGAAAAATTTTTTCAATGGGGAACTCTTAACGGAATGTGTGGTTACCATGGCAATGACAGTGCTTTGATCCTTTACTTACCGGTAATAGCTAATTTAACTCTTGCACTTTTCCAGCAAGTTCAACTATTTTGATTCAGCAATCCCACGCAATCTCTTCAGAGATTTCACATTTTCTAGTTGGCAGAAATATTTGCTACAACGTGACACTATAAGCTTCAACTGAACCTAAAAACAATAATACAATATACTGCACTTGAACAAAATATTTCACAAAATGTTCATTTGTTCATTTTGTGGAATATTTTGTTCATTTTTTGGATTATTTTGGCCATTTTTTTCACGTGGTGATTATTTCCTTCACTTGCTTTGTTGCGTTGAAAATTTCCTACATTTTTTTAGTCTTGTCGACTGATCCTGTGAATTCCGGCGACATGTCATATGAAGGCTGGTGTTTTGCTCTGCAGGCCTGTGTGCCAGGAGCTGGTGGGGGAATGCTGGTTGCAGAGTGCACGGGTGGCCAGGAAGGCAGGACACCACCAGACAGCCTTTAACGCTCTGTTGAACGCCGAGAACACACACCTCGCTGAGCTGGTCACTGAGAAGGCCAAGTGGCTGTGGTCCAAGGTACAGTACACAGGGAACTTTGACAGCATTAAAAATACTTACAGGTCAGGTTGTTTTAGTAAAGTTATGAATCCAGACAGCGAATACAATAAGCAAACAATAAAAAAACATCAAAAATCTGCATAATGAACAACATAATCAAGACAATTAAGAAAAAAAATACTGGAATAAGCAATGAAATTAAGCAAAAATTACACAAAAAGGGAACTAAGTAATTTCCAAAGTGAACAAAATAATTAAGAAACTGAACAAAATTAACAAAACAAAACTTACAAACAATCCACAAAATGAACAAAATAATTAAGAAATGAATACAAATAAAATAAACAATAAAATAAACCAATTTGCACAAGAACTGAACAAAGTAAGCAGTGAAATGAACAAAACAACAAAATCAACAACATTGTCAATTAAATGAAGAACATTAACAAACTAATCACAAAATGGGAAATGAATGGGAAAAAGTAGAAAATTAACTAAATTATTGTCATAATCACAAAAATGGGGGGGGGGTTATGATAAAATTCACCAAATTGCACAAAAAAGGAACAAAGCTATCAACAAATTGAACAAAAATAATCAGGGTAATAAACAAGAGTTATCCAAATAATGAGAAAAATTATCAAAAGGGAACACGGTAAAATAAACAAAACCAAACAGAATAAAATGCTGAAGAAAATGAACAAATATGGGCAAAATGAGCAATAACACAAACCAGCTCGAACCAAAAAGGAAGAAAATAATCCCCAAAATAAACAAATTAGTCACCGAAATTAACAATAATTTGACAAAGGACAAAATCAGAAATAAAATGAACCAAATACTACAAAACCGTAAGATAGTCACCTTCAGAATTAACAAAATAACTATATAATAAATAATACATCACCAAAATTTACAAAATAATTAAGGGAACGAACAGAAGTTGACAAAATAATGAAGAAAATTATCAAAAGAGAGCACAATAATTCCTAAAACAAATAAAACTGAACAAGTGATGAGGAACATGATCAAATATGGGAAAAATAAGCAATAGCATGACCCAGCTTGAACAAAAACGAACAAAATAATCCCTAAAATACACAAATTAATCAATAAAATCAACAAAGCAAATGTAAAAAAATGAATACAAATAAGAATTAACATGAACCAAATTGCACAAAAATGAAGAAAGTAACGTTGAAAATGAAAGAGAACTTAGAGAGAACACAATAACACAGAAATGAACAAAAAAAGTGGAAATTAACAAAAATGAACATAAATGAATGAACAAAGCAGTCAACAAAATAATTAAGGAAATGAACAAAAAACATGGCAATCCACAAAACAAAGCAGAAATGAACAAAAAAAGCAGAATATGAACAAAAATTAAACAAAATAAGATACAGTACCAAAATGAAATAAATTAAGCAAACAATAGATAACATGAACAAACTAGTCTGGGAAATAAAGAGAACATAATAGTCCAAAAAGAAACACAGAAATGAGAATGAAAAGTTGGAGATTAAATTATGAAGAGCAAAAAGAACTCAAAATAATTCAGAAAATTCGCAAAAATTAGTGAAGAGAAAATTAACAAAAGGTATAAAATAATCAAACATCGAACAAAAATGAAACCAAATCTGGACCAAATTGTCATGTAAAAAAGACCCAGTAGTTAAATGTGAACTAAATAATCAGCAAAGTACTGGATATTAAAACATACGGTACTGTAAATGTAAACTGTTATATTGTGGCTGGACAGAGGAGACAAACCAACTCTCCCAGTTTGTATGCAACTCTAATGTTGTCCCTGGTTAATAAGGTTTATTTCCTTATTGTTTACATTGTAAAAGTATAGAAAATAGCCATTCCAGAGTTTTTCCTTTTGCCCCTCAAAAAGTTCCACTTAATTTTCAGCTTTGTGATTGCCCAAGAAGCCCCTAACCAGTACAACAAATCTGACCCAAGCCTTTTTCTCCTTCCTGTTGAGTTTTCTTGTGAATTCTTTGCACTCCAGGATCTTCTCTATGAGCTACCCAGCATTATATCTACTGTGAATGGTTGGGAAAATGCATAAATTTGAAAATTTCATGTCACAGGTCAGAAAACGGACGTTTCAAGAGGAAAAAAAAGCAGTCTTTTCCATTTTCTTTATGCATAAGAAACTGGGAAATAACACTTCCTGCCGAGGAACAAGAGAAAGTGAACATTTTGCAACATAGTGTAATTTGTTTCAACCCCTAAGCCATCCTGTGTGTGTGGATCAGGGCGACGTCCACCAGGCACTCATCGTATTGCAGAAGGGTGTGGCCCAGTGTTTCCCAGATGACCAGCTCCTGACAGATCCACGCAGCCTGCAGACCAAAGGGAAGGCCATGCTGCTGGTGGGACGCTTCATGGAGGAGACGGCCAACTTCGAGTCCAACGCCATTATGAAGACGTACAAGGTAACAGCTCCAGAATCACATGACTCATACAGTGGGGACAATAAGTATTGGGAAATGTAAAAATGTGCAAGTTCACCCATTTAAAAAGATAAGAGAGGTTT